>MU794955.1:0-156293 GCA_027886305.1 Lentinula aff. lateritia | reverse complement strand
GTGGTTAGGTTTAGTTCAGCAATAGCAAGTTTCCAGACTTCGACTTGTAGAGGGGTGTTGGCTCGAGTTTTACTCGCCTTCAGGGCAGCCGCTAGCTCCGTGGTTGCTGCCTGCACATCCTGAACAGTGGTGCTTCTCTGGGTGGGCTCGACTTGTGCAACCGTTCGGACGTTGCCAGTCGGCGCAAAGTTCCTGTCCGGCATTGGTACCATTCGCAATCTCAAGGAATCCTTGCTTGTTCCAGTTGCAGGTAACACCGCGTTTCCCGTTCCAGAGGGAGGTCCGTGAGCAATGTCGAATATCATGCCTGTCACGTCCGAGGCATCGGTGACAGCATGTGAGTGGAGGTTGATTTGAGTCCCGAAAGGAACGTTGAAAGTTAGGGTTGTCTGGATGCCTGTTGGCTTTGCGGGGAGAAGTGGAAGGGTAAGGGGCTTGGCGGGATTTGTTAGGGGATTGGCGGCTGGGAGACGGGGAGGATGAGGATGCCTGAGAAAGTTTTTGGAGTTTGGCTTCAACCCTGGCCTCCATTTGTGCTGTAGCGGCTTCGATGTCTATCGGTTCGGGGTAAGTAATGATGCAGGGATTCCCGTTAATGTTGGCGTTGGTAGTTATTGTTGAATTATGTAGCAGTCATTTACATAGATATTAGCATTATTATTATTGGTAGTCATCGTAGCGATTAGCGTCGGCGGCAAGGGTAACGTAGTCACCGGCAGCAAGGGTAGCATAGTGGCAGGAGTGGCATTGGCAGTGGGAGTAGCAGTGGTGTTAGTAGCGGTTGTAGCGTTAGCAGTGGCCCGTGTTGGAAAACGAAGGATTTGAGTTTGTGTTGTAAGGTGGACGCCGGATGTGTGTGATTGTGGGGAGGAGGAGTGATCGTCAGAGGATGCTTCGGTTTGTTCCAATATAAGCTGCTTACCTTTTAGGCTTTTCTCCTGCCTTTGCTTGACAATCTCCCGGCGGCTTTCTCCAACCACTCTGTCCGAAATTACCGAAAGGTCAAAAGGCTCTTTCCTTTCCATTGCGTCGTACCACGCCTGACGCATTTCTGCGTGGTAATGAGCCATTACCCGGTCTCCATCTTGTTCCTGTAGCTCGCGGTGCATGTCCATGTTGATGTAGAAGGACGCGAACATTGATACGTAATTGTCTGGCCATGTTCCTAATCCTAACGCGTCGAGGAAAGCGCTTTTCGCTCGCATGACCTGGGACCAGGATAGTCGGGAGTCGGGGATGGCGTTTGGTGAGGCGCGAACAGTGTGGGATCCCACTAGGGAGACGGTTGATCCTGAGAGGGTGTCGCCATCTTCCACTGCGAACTGGAGGTGATTGGTGTCTAGAGAATCCTTGCTGCGCTCCTTTGCTTCTGTCGCAGCGTCGGGGAGGAAGTACCATAGAGGCACGTACTTCCTGGCAGTCATCATTTTCTTAGCGTATGGGTGAAGCTGCAGTGGGATATAGTCCACCCCGACTCCTTTCTGGAAGCTGTATATAGGTAGGCGTTTCTTCTCTGACTCTTTCGCTAACTCTCTCTCTTTCTCCTGCTGTTCCGCTGCGGCGAGTCTCTCAGCGTCCGCTGCCTCTTGTCTTCTCTGTTCTCTCAAAGCCTCTGCTTCTTGCAGTTGTGCCTCGTACTGGACTTTCAGTCCCTCAATGTGAGCCTCCCACTGAGCTTTGAGGCGTTGGGCGGCGAGCTCTTCTGTGGTGATCTCGGGGGTGTTCGCATCTGCGATTAGAGCAATTCGCATGAACGCATAAGCTCCACTCGCGAAGTCGGGTGCAGGTATTTTGGTGGGGTCAACTTCTAGTCGTTCGGCCATTTCGTGAGGTTTTGTCAAAAGGTTAAATGAAGTAGTGAGATAAAGAAGAACTAATGGAGCTACTAGGGACAAGTACTGCGAGACTTCGACGTACGCGTGTCGATGCGGTACCAGCGAGAGCAGGAAGTACCGCATCACGTGTCCGTTCGAAGACTCAAGTTTGTTACGTCTCCTTACCTCGACTTTCAAACTGCCATCTTCTTGAAAAATCATGTTGGGTGTACTAGGTGGGGCCAGGTAATGAGACGCACAAGCGTATTTTCGTTATCATACATGAAAACTTCATACATACAAGCTATGGGGACGTGATATGATGCCCACCTATCCAACGAACACAGTGATAGCAATTTGGTGATTTTAGGGTAGGTTATGACTGAGTAATGAATATTTTTCGGAAGAGGGGTCCGAAACAGGCATTGACCGGGATCCGAGTCATGCGTGGGAAAACATCCATTTTGGGATGGACCTCATCCTGGCAGGCTGCGTAGAATCGTCGTAGAACTATCTTTCCTACCATGCGTACTCATATACAACCAATTTATCATTTTCTACTTACAAGATACATCTTCTTGGATAGTTTCGAAGGCTCAGCTAAGCCATGATGGACCAAATAATCATCCAGGGCCACACAATCCTTGATGTTTGAAAGAGACTCCCAGGTAACATCGTCGTCGACCCATTCTACCATGAACTTCAAGCCCCGCCCAATCCATTTATGGCCCAAAATCAACCGAATCGCTGTTTCAACTACCTCATCTTCTTTGCTTACCCCATTATCCTCTTCTTCAAAGCTCGTTTGAGGATCCTTGGCATTGTCGGTCCCTGGGTCACCAGTAATTGGTACATCAAATGACTCATGAGAGTCTACAGGATTCAAGCTATGGGAGTTGGAATCAGAAGGGGTAATAGGCCGAGGTTTAGGCCTAGGATGAGCTTGTTTGAGTGGTGCAATGGGAACAGATGAAGTGAGAGCAACTTCAGAATCCGAGTCAGAATCCGTCGAGTTATCATTTTCAGGTGCGTGATCTGTGTGATTCAATGAGGATGTCTCTGAACTTGAGTCTTCAGACTGGTTTGCCATAGCCTGGGTCTGTCCTTGTCCCTGCCCTTTTCAAATATGTCCACATCCATGTCCACGTCCACGACTGCGACCTCTGCCAAGTTCTCTTTGTTGCGCTGCCTTTCTTTCCCTTGCGGCCGCCTGCAAAACTTTTTTCTCCCGTGCCGCTGTTTCTTTTCTCGCTTTTGCCTCATTCTTCTCGAATGCCTCTATTTTCTTTTTCAGTTCTTTAAATTTTGGCTTGAGCGACATCAGGACACACTTCATCTCTTCTTTCAACAACTCTTTCATGTTTTCCTCCGCTGTTAAATGTCGACTCATTCCTGTGTTCACAGCAACACGTTTCCTCTTCTTTGCAAATGCCTTGTTGCGCAACCTCTCGTTCTCGGCCTCCATTAGCTTCATGTGGGCAAAATTTGCGCTCAACAGTTTCCCTGCTGCCTCAAGCTGTGTGCGCATGACCATATTTTCGGTCCGGAGATATTCTTTTGAGACAGTGCGGTGCGCGTGAGGGAGAGGAGGCAGAAGTACAATCCTGTGCTCATTGCTTGTGCTGGGAGTAGGAGTCGAAGAAGTAGAAGATGATGTTACAGGTTCAAGGAGCGAGGGAAGCTGTACAGGAACAGGCATAGCAGACTTTGTCGTGAAGTTTTTTGCAGGTTCATACAAGATTGAATCAATGGCGTTGTGATTGAATGGGTGTATACCAGTTTTACGGAATGCTGCTGCTATTGTAGTAGTCTTAAATGCTTTCTCTCGACCTGTTGCATAATGTCGGAGTAGATTATACTTGTCAATAACAATGTATTTTTGGGACAACAAAGTAACTAGGGCCTGAGTATATACAGATAGAAACCATGGGTAATGAGAGAGGCACACCATGCTGACCCTGTACTTTGATCCACTCCACAAGAAGATCTTCCTGTGCAGGTGAGAGATTCTGTTGGTGGGCATGAGCCTCAGAGCGAGACTTTCCACCATGAACACGTCGCTGGAGGGTAGCTGGATGAATCTCATAGGCTTTGGCAGCCTTATGGACAGAGAGTTCACCATTAGAAGATTCAATAGCCTGCATAGCACTTCGGATTGCTTCTTCTTTTGACTGCGGTGGAGTGGCTCCTTCAACACCCTCATCATCCGAGTCACTTGAGACAAGTTCAGGCATATCAGGGTCCTCTAGTGCGTTAGACATCCTGAAAGATGGAGAGTAAAATTCCGGGGCTGTTGGACCCAATACAATTGTATTGGCAATTCTCATTGATAGGAAGTACATAATGAGGTTGCAGGTGGCCAGATTCAGGTAAGTAATAATTGAAGATTTTGAGATATGAGTATTGGTACGTAGTAGATGGATAGGTGATAAGTAGCCCACAGGACGTCAAAGGACACAGTTCATAGCATGCCTGATGATGATGGCAAAGGTCAAAATTAGTAATAAATAGATACCTTGAGTGGTAGTTACGCACCAATACCATATACTCCAGATAATGATATATATTTGGGATGTGAACTGCGATGGACCACCTGAATACTCCCAAGTCTTGTATGCCATCCCGAACATGCAAAAAAAATGGGAAAAATCATTGCAGGCATGATTGGTATGAAGCCATCAGTCTCGCTGCTTGATCCAAACTTGAAGCGGATCCGATGCATAGCTGGAGAGATATGGAGAATGACATTCTGCATCAGATTAAGCATACTGGACAGTCAAAGATGAGCTTCTTACACGTACTGTGCTCCAAGGCATCTTGTTCAGCATAACCTTGCTGAGATCATCCTTAAATCTGCAAAAGAAAGAATTTCCTTGCAGAGCTTATTTTGAACAACCTCATGTCATATGCATGGCAATTATCCTGCAATTATTTTGAATAATCAGACCAATATTTTGTTGTGATTATTCTTAGAAATTGCTGCATATGAGCCTTAAATTCTGCTCAATATAACTATGGAACTATTCAGAATATTCTCTATGTGTATATCTGGAGAATTTTGTACAAAAGCCCACAATAATTTCAGCCTTTTCATGGTGAGAAAATGGGCTCATCCCCGCAGTGCCATCCTTTTGATCATCTCCAAAGCAGGTTCAGAGCATTCTCTACAGTCGCTCTACATAAACGATGTCACATTTCTAACTCTAAACAAGTATTACAGCCTGCGGATGGCAGATGATTCATTTCATGGTCTGACTCACTTCTAGGCCCCCCCTAGTAGCCTATTCAACATAGTCTGGTTCCGCGCAGGAAGCCATGACGGGTTTCCGTCGAGGGCACAAGTATCTGTGAAGTCCATGTGCTATATGTTAACGCCGACATTCTCCAAGGCTGTTGTACTCTCTATCCTTTTCTGACTTGATAAGCCCATGTCTATAGATTAGACTACTCAAAGTCGGATACACCAGAAGTATATCATCGCCCTTTAATACATACTGCCCTCCATTCATCTTCTAGAATATGCCAGACCATTGCAACAATACATACATTCGGAATGAGCGACACCGACTTGATTGTCAATCAGAGTAAGACTACGAAGATCATTGGCGCTGTGAATTGAAATTTGAATTATTGCAGACCACTTACATCGTAAATTTTCTCATCTTTTTTGCCATTATGAGTCATTGAATAAATGGATCCAGATACTGTAGGTTGTCCCTCTGTTGATAAGCCAAAAATAGTGGCTTCGCCCAGGCAGTTTTCTAGCTCGCAACCAGAACAAGGACCTTTGAAAAGGAATCTGAAAATGAGAGGACCATTGAAGTGGATGAGGTTGTCAGGATAGCTGAACTTCAGATTCCCGATCTTATCCTCTGTCCATCCCCATTTCTTCCTGGCCGCTCTTTCAATCAACTGCTGGATACGATCCCGATCAAATTGGTTAAGTTTCTGTCTGTGGTTCAGAGCTACCCTCAAAGCCCCCTTGACAATGAACGAAATATGAACCTCTGGGTTCATAGGGACATGCTCGTCGTGCGATTCTTGCCTCACCGCAACGGAATCAGATTCGACCTTCATCCTTTTAGACTGGATGTCAGCATTAGGTTGCGAGCCAGACGCTTTGTTAGAATTCGCGCGGACCTGAAATAGTGTGCAAGTTAGTATACTACGTGGTTTCAGCGTGAAAACGAAACGTCCGTTACAATGAGGTGCCGCATATACAACAGAGACAAAACACAGGGACAAGGCAAGGTAGGCCCAGACGACATTGCAGCGCATCGCAGTCAGAAAATTTTACGAGGGACATATCCGACTGATTGCAGTAGCGCGCGCCTAAGCGATGCCGGTCTTTCAGATTTACTTATTGATTTGCGAGCGACGCAATTTCCGGAGAGGTGCGAGCACATCCCGATTAGGTGTCCCCGCTTCCATATTGGGTATGGCATATTGCGCGCCTGACGTCGGTTCCTTCCATAATATTCCAAGATGGCACTCGCTATAGTATGTGCAAGTAAACTGACATAGGTTTCCTGAGTATACGAATCACGTCTCCTGCAATGAGACCGTGTTGGACATTTTTCCTTTCCAGGGAGCAGAGGCGCGGTTTATTCTCCCTCACGAACAAATGAGATGCGATGAGCCTTTCAAATGTGATATCTTGATGATAACATCGAATCATACAGGGGACATCATACAATTGACACACTCACGCAAGTTTGTACTGAAAAACGCGACTGTTAGAGAATCTTAATCCAAATCCATCGCCATTTCACCGGGAGGATCGGGGAAACACAACGCATTCTCCTCTGCACATGCTTCGTCGTCGTCCTCGTTCCAATCACTAAGCGTCTCCCACTCGTTGTCAAACTCAATATCAATGCTCAACTCACGATCTCCATCCTCCTTCTCAGTCAAAGGCATGAAAGACGTTAGAGGCGGCGCCTGCATTTCAGTGATAGTATTATGGGTGATAGGTTGTACCCATCTGCGCTCTCGTAACCGTTTATGACGCTCCCGATCCTCTTCAATTCGCTTGAAAATTTCTGGCCGGGGAAGTGGTGCGAATGACTTTCGGACAGTTGGAGCGTCGTTATCAAACTCTCCAGAATCAGTACGGTTGTCGAACGAGGAGATGACAGAGTCCAAGATTTGAGGATCAATCACTCGTTTTGACCGCCAAGTTTCGAGAATCTAACAGCGGGACAAGGTTCATGGATTTTTCGAGTACTTGAAGGCGCAGAAAACATACCTGTTTCGTGCTGACCAGGTTCGGTGATCCTTCTACTCCCGGAGGAACGACGTTTTCGACTATAGTCCCCAAATCCCTCGCCACAAGGTCCACATACATGTTACTCGACGCCTTCTCAGTGTTCCCTATCGCGTTCGCGTGCGTTTTTACCAAGAGACACGTCTCGCATAGTGAGTCAAGGAAATACAGAATGTTGATTCGTGAGTTGATGGAACCCTGAGATTCAAAAAATCATGTTACTTTCGAATCATCCAGTGGCATATGTAGAGAAAGCAGATGATACCTTCTGCATTTCTTCGACTATGCAGTCCCACAAATCTTCTCCACAGGGAGGGAAGAATTTGACTGCGAACGAGACCACTTTTCTAATGGAATGCTGAGAGCTGTGATGAGCGATTGAGGATTTAGTTGTAGAGAACTTCACCAGCACTCACGCATCCAGCCGTCGCAGTAAAGCCACAAACTGCACACGAACTTCGAAAGGATCCATGATCGTCTTGTTGTTCGAAAAAGGCGTATTTTTAGCAGACTTTGAAGTGCAGGATCAAGAGCGGTAATGATCTTGTGACAAGAACATTCAAGTTGTTACTCAAAATTGTACGTAGACATAAAACCTGATACTGTACTTCACCTCAACATCCTACTAAACAACCGAAGTATATAGGCCTGGTATATAGATTCACATGACAGGGCTACTCCCCTGAATTCTCGTTGATCCCTAACATTGCCAATAATTCTGGCAATAATCCAAGATTTCTGAGAATAGTAATGGGTCCAGCCCAGCCTAAAACCGTGACATAAGTCCTGAAATCTCTCGGGATTGAGCGGGACCGAGGCCGCCTCATCAACAGCGGGACCGAACTATCCGGATAAGCGCTTGTCGTCAACACCAGCGCTAAACTCCCCACCGACTCCCGCCCATCGCACCTCACTCACTACACTATCCTCTTACCTGACGTACAAACTGCAAATCCCCATACTCTCACCTTCCTCGGCTTGACACCTTAACATAATCGTCTAAGCACAGACCCCATACCGTATGAAACGTGTGGTCTACAGTCGGCACTGGGTGTTTTTCACCTTTCCTCACTCAAACTCAATGACTGGGAGCTGCTGCTGTTGCTCAAAAGCGAGAGCAAGCAGCTCTCCGAAGCTCTCAAGCAAGCAAAGGTTTGTTGCTAAGTCATATATCATAGGCTCGCCTCATCAGTAATCTCATACTCAGGCTTAAGTCAGGAGTTTCAGAAAGCTTTAGACAACCTTGCAGGAAAGGCTCACCCTGGCATCGAGCGCCCTCAAGCAATGGATGTGGATGATAGCAGCTTTGATATGAGCATGGCTGCAAATGAAGATGACGACAAGGATGTTGGAGAAGGACAGACTGGAGACTTGGCGGGAATGACAATTGACATTCGAGACATCCTCCATTTTCGCAGGTGCGTAGCTTTTGTACTTTGCTTGTAAAAACTCAGCTTCTAATCTCTGCATTAGATGGGAGGGGCGTTGCAAATACAAAAATACGTGAACATGGAAAAACCGGGTCAATAACTTCAACAATGCTTGGGCCTCCCTTATCGACGAGATGACTGAGGCCTATATCAAGTGGAAATACAACCTCGATTCACCTGATAACTTCAACAAAGAATATAGCTTTAAGATCGACGCAGTCAACATTTACACCCTTGAGAAAGAGGTTTGCATTCATAGAAGCGAAAACACTAAGGCTGCTGTTGCACTAGTTTCTGCTGGGTATCTTGGCACGTCTCCCGAGTTCCCATCTCTTGCAATATCTCTCCAAACTCTGGAGCTATACTACACACTCCACCTTTTCAAACCATCCTTCAGTGTCAAAGCTTTTGCTAAAGCACTTTGCCACCTGTATTCAGTGTATCTCTCTTCCATTACATGTTATGTTCACTGATTCATTTCTGCAGCTTCCCTTCCGTCGGGGCTATCATATGGGTCTCTCAGATACATTTGATATTTACTTGGCTATCCAACGGAAAATTGATACTCGAGTTGCTAAGAAGCTAGGTCATGAAGGTGCAAACCATTGCGTTCTCAACAGCTGCCCAGCATGCTGTTACAAGGTACATAAATATTTTTCTTTAACCAGTAGTATTTACGACTTCAATTTGTTGAAGCTTGAAGATGAGCCAGAGCTGGAGTTCTCACGCATGTGGGTTGTTGATGGGAATAACTCCCTTAAGCGCATGGCAGGCATTGGGAATCGGGAAGTTTCTGACACCCAGATCGAAGGCAGTAATGGACTGGCCAAAACCGAGAATGGTGAAGGAGCTCCAGGCATTCCTTGGATTTGCAAACTTCTACAGGAGGTTTATAGACAACTACTCGGGAATCACCAAGGTCTTCACAAAGCTTCTCCAGAAGGACTTAATATGGAACTGGACTTCGCAGTGTAGTAGTGCTTTCGAGCTCCTGAAAGCGGTGTTTTCTGAGGCTCCCATATTAGGGCACTACAATCCAGACCTACCGGTGATCCTAGAATGTGACGCATCCGACTTGGCAATCACAGGAATCCTCTCCCAGCTAGATCCAGAAACGGGGGAAATTGATCCCATCGCCTTCCACGCATGTTCCATGATTTCCGCAGAGCTGAATTATCATATCTAAGAAAAGGAGCTCCTAGCCATTGTGGACTGCTTAAAGCAATGGAGGGTGTATTGCGAGGGGTCCCGACACCAGATCCAGGTGTACTCAGACCACAACAACCTCCAGTATTTCTTGACCATGAAACAGCTGACAGCACAACAAGCTCAATGGGCAGAGCTCCTGTCAGGCTACAATTTCGTCATCAATTATCGGCCAGTGTCAAGCCCATGCCTCAGCGCCTCACTCCGCCGCTCGGTATCCCGAGATCTACTCCTTATTGTAATCTCCTCTTTATTGTTCTTTCTCGCTACACATACCCTTTCCTTCTAGTCTCTCCTTATTGTCTTTTACCTTACCCTGCAGGTACTACACGTATAGCTCCTAGTAGTTAGTCTGGCGCTTCGTACCGATGCGCCAATCCGTAGATATAAATACTGCCTGTACGCTACTGTAGTTCCTCAGTTTCATTATCATCTTAGATCAACTTAGATCTTCTCTTGAACTGAGTTCATCCTCTCTTGTCTATAAGTCTTCTGGCTCATCGCCGTGAAGTACTTCCCACTCTAACCTTAGGACTTATAAGTCTTTTAGTTCGCTCCCTGTCGTCGGCGTTACTGCCACTCCGACCTGGCTGCTTCTAGTTCACCTCACCTCTGTCTCGATCTCCAGGGACTAACGGCGTAACGGCAGTGTTGTTAATAACTTCACTACTGTCCCATTCGACCCTCCGCACTTAGACGCCTTGTAGCCTCTGGCACGGTTACACGGTGTACATGATCTTAACATCTTTCTCATGTGCTTTTTTCCTTGACTGTATGACTTTCAACCACTTTCAGAGAGTGTCATATGGGACGTTGAACCAAATCGAAGCTTGGGTGGATTGTATTTTGGGTCAATGGATATGAGCAAGCTCTCCTTTGCTTGCTGGATGCAAGCCTCGACCTCATCATTGACCTTCTATGGTCTTTGTCTGGTACTTTATAGATGTTTTGGCTTGGTCATTTCCTCGGTGATGAGTCCAAGTTGTGAAAGGCAGAGGTTTGCGGAGGCCACGGCATGAAGCTGGATCAAATATTGTCACGTCACATACCCTCTTCACTTTATCTGCTTGTCGAATGTCTACAACATATTGGATCGCTTCTAAAATTGTTATGCTAGTTGATTAAAACCTCTACTTGATGTCCATGTCATTTTTACAGTAATCTACCAGCTTTTCGTATGGTTCCTGATGCTTCAATCTAAAATCACACTTGTATATTACAGTCTTTTGGTCTTGTACATATGCATCACTTGAATACACTCTATTTCATATGGTACAGTTTGTTTATAGAGAACCTCAAAAGTACTACATAAAAAGTCCGGGGGCATTTATTGACCTAGAACGTTCAAAATATGAGATTTTCGAAAATGCGGAAGTACCCTGTGAACCTTAGTACCATATACAGAGTTTGATGATAGAGAAAGATAAGATCATAGTGCATTTCGAACAGATGAACAATTATGCGGGTCATATATACTGTATACATGTGGGTAAATGAGTATTGTTATGCAAAGAATGAAAAAATAACATAGTGAACATGTACATATCCAGCTTAGAAGATTTTTGAAGGACGTATTCATATCGTGAAGGTTTCACTGGACGGGACGTTTGCTTTCAACAACTTCTGGAGACGGAATACCTGATCTAACGACAATCCAGCAACATCTGAGTACGCCACCGGATGCTGAGAGGTACAATGGTTCATGAGAACATCCAAATCCACTTGACGAGCATACATGAGTGGTAAGGGGGATGAGCAACGCCAGCGTGTATGAGGTTTTCTGGAGCTATAGAAGTTACTGAGTACGCTACACAAATCTATGGGGACCAGGAGAATTGCGCACCAGCAAGCTCGACAATAGATAATTCCGTCGTAACTGAAATACATGTGATTGAGGTCTTGAAGGTTCAAGCGTGGTATATCGAGTTTGAAGGATGATGTGATTGCTTTCTGCTCAACAGCAGTAAATGATGCGGCTGTACGATCCACTCGAACGAGAGATTCCGAGGGAATACGGACTTCTTCCACAGTTTCCTCGTTAAATAGTAGCTTCTTTCCGACAAGGCCAAGGCTGGGCGTGGGCGATTGCGATTCTCTACCGAAATTCATTTCGCTGTTCGAATCATCTTCCGAAATATCCATGTCACATTCCCCTTCACTGTCATCGGAGTTGGTCTTATTGGTCAATTCCTGAATCATGTCAATAGCAGAAGAGTCTCGCGATGAACGCGAAGGAGCTGTTCCTTCGAACAACAAATCATCTTGGAATGTTTCGAAGGCGGTCAGACAAGAACTGTGGGAAGAGAGAGAATCTGTAGATAGCCGCCTTCTTTTTGAAGACGAACTGCAAACAGACCCTTGGTCGGAACCTGTGGGCGAAGAGGGCCGAGAGGGCCTGCTAGAATGGGACGGCAATGCTGAGTTTGGGACAGGTCTCTGGAAAGAAGATGCAAGAGGTTTCAAAGGGGGATCAGGAGATGGAGAGGTTAAATGGACAACAGTAGGGAAAAACATCTGACGCCCCGAGATGGGAGGAGTGGGCGGCGAAGGTGAAGCCGAGGATTCGTTTGGATATACAAGACTGCACCAGTCATCAGTTTCAGCTGGGCTCACATTCCAAAGATGTCGATTTACAGTATTTGATGACGGGAAAGTGCCAGACGCCGGAGGAGTCGGAAGCTGTATGTTACCGGAACACCCGTTGTGATCTCCTTCACCATCGTCCTCTCGGGGTCGTTTCTCTGCTTTACCGGCTTCAACAACTGAGTACGACGCAGACGCATATTTGAGTTCGAGGTTCCGGGCGCGCTCTAATGCAATATCTCGCTCTCGTTGCATTTTTAAGAAGTGTGTTCTCATAATTTCCTTGTCCTTTCTTTCTTTGTACAGCGCAGTGTTCCATGCTGATTGGAGATGTGTTAATCCAGAATATAGATTCTGCACCGTGAAATCGAAGAAAGATTTCAGTGGTGAGGGCAACGGCTGTGGCCGCGGTTGGACACGGGACAGGCTGGCCTTGGAAGATAGTAAATTTCCGGGCTGTGGTTGGGTCACCCTCGCAGTGGGTGAAAGTTTGGCACTATGATGAGGATTTGTCCTCGGAAGATACGTATGATTAGTCCTTTCATGAAAGTTGGCAATCGGCGAGACTTGAGGTAGTAAAGGATCAGAGCACACTGACTCTGGAGGAGTATGAGGATTCTGTTTGTCTGCGAACAATGACCTCTGAATAGGCCTTCGAGGAGGAAAATATGGGTAGGGTCTAGATGTTTCGTGCATGGAATGAGAACCAGAGGAGTATGGAGAGGCAGAATAAGAAGGCTTCATGTCGATGGCGATGAAATCGGTAGAAGGCTGCACGAAGAGAATGAGCGTCAACTGAAAGGTGAAGGAAAAGTCGTACCTGAATAGAATTGAATGCTTCCATGGAAGAAGCTGGGTGAATGTGCTATCAGATCAACAACTTAGCTTCACAGAATGATGTCCCGCTTAGAACTCACTGCTATCGGTCGTTTTTGCGATTTCTGGAGGCTATCTGGACGTTTACTGGATACATTTGTCTGACCCCATGTTTATTCATCTTCTACCAAAGTATGAAGGACATGCAACGACAGACCTGCAAAGTAGTTGTCGAAAACAGACGGTCATTCATTGTAGTATTGCGTTTGATATGGTACAACCAGCCAGCGGTTGAAGCAAGGTGAGACGGGGACTCCGAAGGGTTCAAGGTCAAAGAGCACTCTTTAATGGAGAAGGATATTTACATACGTGCACCTGTACCATTCCAAAAGACAATTAGTGCCACATGTCTCCAGTCTCCCGAGGTAAAAGACAATAAAACAATAAGCTAATCACTTCCGAAGCCTTCTTGACTCTTGAGCAATACGAAAACTTCAAAGCATCGCCGAGTCCCAGACGATTAGTTCACATGGAGCAGCTGAAGGCTAAAGACAAAAAGACTTCGGTGACGGGCGACTGATGAGCAGCGAGCGAGCCAAGAATCAATTGAGTAGATGAATGTATTTGCCAACTGCCCTTATCCGGCAGACCTTCGAAGTCACAAATCATTCCCAAGTATGATTGTAGACTGGGTAAAAGTTAGAGTCGGGATCACCAAATACAGAGTGCCGAACAACAGTTGCCGTTCCAGCCGAGAGAAATTCGAGCTCCGATGTCTGCTCTTTCGGCTGTACCCAGACTTTTTCTGCTACAGCCGTGCATGACAATGTCAATCGAGCCTGACGAAAACTCTCAAGCACTTACATATTCGCCATATAACAACTTGATACCTTCACAATCAACGCCGCCTAACTTTTTGTCAACTTTCAGTGACAGTGCGAATACTCTTCTTCATGTTTCTCCGTCAAGTACCTTCGAAAACGAAACGCCAGCATCGGAAGTAGACGAACGACAGACCTGTTCTGTTCGTAGATGTCTTCAGCTGCTCCCTTTGGATTCGACCAAGAAGATGTGTGAAAATTGTCGACTGAATCACCGTCGTTATTCCAGAGACAAACGCCTGAAAAGGAAATTGGAAAAGGCAGCTCTGATAAAGAAAATCTTGTCCAAAGATGGTGAGGGAGCGCCTTCGGGAGGATTCGGAGTGGACCACTGCGCTACTGATAATGCCGAACCAAGCGTTAGAGAAGAACAGTCCGAGACTGGATTTACTGCCACGTCGCCAACAGTTATATCGCAGGTTCCTATCATACTTGACCCGCGACTTCTTGCACCTCAGTCCTTTCCTAGCTCGTCTTCCGCTCTGGCAAGTGCTTTGGGCCCAACTTCTTTTGATGTAAATCCTCCTGCGCACTCCGCCCCTCTAAATGATATTCACGACATTCCTCCAACACCCGGTGTCAATAATTCTGTTCCAGAACCAATGTTAGCTACCAATGAAGGATTTGACACCTCTAGACGCTGCTCTGTCAAAGGATGCACATTTGTTCTCTCTCGTAAGTCGTATCTCCCAAGTTGTGGTAGATATGCTTTCAGTTAACCTTCCGATCTACAGCGGACTATTCCTTCAAGATGTGTATTCAATGTAGAAACCGTTCAAAACAACAAAATGTATCGAATCGGCGAAAATGGAAAGCAGAAGGATTGGCATCCGACCAGGGAGTCAAAGTGCTCCGGGCCCATGAGGACGAGAGAAGGAAACTGCATGGTTTAACTGTTCGTATGCTCATCTTCTATTCCCTTTTTTGTACTCATCAGTGCTATAAATCTTCGCGCAGCCTTTAGATCACTCATCGAACGAATTACGAGCTTGGGAGCAATCTGTTGTTGACGGAAAAGTCCAACTCCCACTTTCGTATGTTACAATGCTTGTCGGAGCCGCAGCTGCTCCCACCAATAATCCTCAACCCCTCACTTCTCTTACGGATGATCATGTTACGGGTATTTTGTCCGAGGGGCCAAGCGATATATCTGATCCACTCCTAGATTCTTCATCGCTTGGCGTTGCTCTCAACAAACAAACAATGCTTATCTCTCCGGCTGATATGGTTGCCAGCTCTTCCACCACTCTTCCACCACACATGTGCACTGTATCTCATTGCCGTACTCTCCTGCCTGGGACGTATTTGTACAAACGATGCGAGAAGCACCGCGTGCAGAACAGGATGCATGGGAGATTACGAGTAGAGAGGGAGAAGTCAGGATTGCTCCCCGGCAAAGAAACGAAACAGGCTGCTGCTCAGAGCTCAGAAGGGGGTGTTGCAGGCGAAACTACCGTTGATGACCGTGACCAAGCCACAGATGACGACGACAGGGACAGTGATAATGGCCAAATAGACGAAGATGGACTGGATCAACAATTAGAAAACAAGGATGTCGCAAGCATTGATGGCTTCAACCACAATACCGACAACGAAGACATATTGGACACAGAACGGAGAATTAAGCAGCATGCTAGTAAACTTATGATGGCCAAGATTGCGGCGGATAGAAGGCGGGAGAAGAACAGAGCTAGAAGACATAAGCATGAAGCTAAGAAGGTATCGACTGGAAAAGCCCCAAGCAAGCGCAAAACTGCAATACTGGGAGCGAAATTTGACGTCAAAGGCAAAAATAACTCAAACGTTCTAACCTCTGAAATCGTTGTCAGTGTCTCCGTCTCCGCAGAACCTTGCACCGTTGAGGTCCAAAATAAGTCCAAGGAAGTTTCACGATTGGAAGTTGACGTCGCAAAAACCAACGAGATGGTTGATTCTCCGAATGACGATCGATGTACCAAACCTTTGGCGGTGGGTCTTGTTTCGAGTTTTTCTTTTTTGCGCGCTGACTTCGATGAACCTCAGAATAAGAAAAGCAAATTGTCCACATGCATGGAAAAAGGATGCATGAATCTTCTTAACCCGCATCAAAGATGGCGGATGTGCCAATCATGTCGTCCCTCTCGAGCAAACCTTCGACGGGAACTTGTCCTGAACTTGATGAGTAGTAGCTCAGCAGGACACAACGAAGAATCTTCGACAGCCTTTGAAGTTAATGCTGAAAAGGTTGAGACCACGGATGCTGCATCAAAAAACAGTGCTGAATAGGATCAACTCTCCTACTCCCACTGCTACCTCGGTCCCTCGAGACACCGCTGTATATCCATACCCGTATCCATCATATCACTATCCGGCCTATCCACATCACTACACATACCCAAACACCTCTGCTGTGGTTGTCGCACCGACAACTGTGTCATATTCAAATCCGTACGTGTACCCTTACTTATACGGGTACTATCATCTAAGTGTCTCTTCACGTTCTTCCTTCCCCCTATCTTCATTTCCGTTTGTCGTCTCCCCTGTGCCTGTTTCCGCTTCTGCTACCTCTGTTTCTGCATCCGCTTCCAACGAAGAAAAAACGGAGAAAAGTTAAGAAGGAAGGCCTCGCACCTGCAACCCAAGCGGTGGCTAGCCCTTCCTCTCAGGTGGTCGACAACGACCTACAGGATGGACCTTTAGACGCCACTACAGCCACGGAAACGGAAGCCTCGAGCGGGGGAGCCTCAGGCTGGCTCGCAGACTAGCGATCGTAGGATGGAAGTTGACACAAACAATGCTTCTTCCCCTGTCTGCGAATCATCGATCGTCGATTTATAACAACATACAGCACCTTCAGATGATTTTGCATTTCCAGGTAGCCTTTCGTTTCCTATACTGGATCATTCCCTCGCTACCCCACTACCGCAACTCCTTGACAATCCAACCAAGTTTATTATGGTTGATGGGCGTACGTTGGCTTCAAAATCATCTTCTGTAAAAACTGCAGCGCGAACAGATCCGAGTAATGCTCATGCCCGGAGTTCTTCGCAGGGCCAAGCATTCCTTACTTGTATGAATAAGTTTTCTGTCGCCCCCCAACCCAACTCTCCTCTACTCATGAACAAGAGCAAGACTGATCTTGGCTCCACCGGAAATGGTAGCGCATTGGGCGTTTTTTCGGTCGCAAGCATGGGTGCTGCTCCTGCTTCGAGTTATGGGATATTCAAAGTCTCCACACCGTCGACTTCCGCTACCCCTCAAGCTCCAGCTGGAGAGTTGTCAACCACCGATCTAGGGATGAGAGTTGCCCCAGATTTAGTTCTGAGTGTGGAGTTGACGCCTGTTGAAGAATCGAAGAAAAGAAAGCATTCAGAGGTCGAATCTGAAGATAACACCAGTATCTGGGGACAAGTGAAAGACACGGAACGAGTAGATCAGCATTCCCCCCTGTGGCGGAAGAGGCCCGGTCGAGCGAAGAAACAGGAGAAGCCCCAGCCCGAAGAAGCCACGATCAACAATACTTGCTCCGGCTATATACCTCCTAGTTACATGTACTCCTCCAACCACATGCACCCATCGAGATATTCTGCTAGTTATGTTCCTACCCCTTCCAACCCTTCCGCTCAAACATCAACTATGTATATATCGTTGGGCTCGAACCCGGCTTCTGCATCGACGTCGCTATCCAACTTGCCGACACCAGCAGCTGTTCCTACTTTTGCATATTATCCTCCTCCACATTCATACATGCAGACACCTGGCTACCATGACCCATATATCATTTCTTCATCTCCTTCGTATCCTCCGCCATATACGTATCCGTATAGTGGCTTATATACCTATCCCTCACATGCGACTTATCCTGGTTATGGTGCTTCTGCTTATCCCGGCTTTCCGGCATACCCCTCACAGCGCCAGAGCACAGAATATTATATGCCGCCAGGATCCAACCACTTAAAGTCCAAATCAAGATATGTAGAGGTTTTGGAAACCAGAGCATCGATGAAGAGTAAAGGGAAAGCCGGGAAGGGGAATAGATTTCTCTCTAGTGAGGGTATAGCGCCTGCAAATGATGATGCTCCGGAGGACGAAGTAAAGGCAAAGACAATGCAAATAGAGACACGACCAAGCTCGTCTGCGACATCAGAAGTTAGTTATAATAATAATATGACCGCTCTGCCTTCTGATAATCTAATCTTCTTTGTCCAAAAATTTTTGCAGCGTATCTGCCACGCTAAATCATGTCGGCGTGCGATTTCGCAAGATGTTAGTGGGAATTTGTGCTCACACTGTCGAACTCGGTTCAGGAAACATCAACTGAGAGCGAAGCAAAGGTTCAAACTAGAATCTCGAAAAGTAGTTGTAAGTGTACTTCCCAAAAAGGTGGGAGATAATAGACACATCACAATAGTTCTAATATACGATTTTGATACTATGAATATCCGCGCTGAATTCGACTGTTAAGTTCAAGCTATATAAGGCAGCAACCAGTTTGAGACCGATATTATTCTATCGTTTTGTGTCCCATGATCTCAACTCGCGAGAAAATTCGACCAACCAGAATTTAGTCAACCGACCACAGGTCCACAGATGAGTGTACAAGTCTTGTACGATTTCTCATGTCTCCTCCGTTTAATCCCAAGAAGGACCTCGTCGAGCTCAAAGGCAAAGTTATAATCGTTACTGGCGCAAAGTGAGTGGCGTTAACTATTTCGTGTCTCATTTCATTTGATACTCACTCATCGTATACTGCGTTTATCCCTCCCAGTCGACAATCTGGACTAGGTTACTCGACTGTCAAACACCTTGTGCGCGAGGGAGCGAAAGTTTACATTGCCGCGAGGAATGAGCAACAGTCCTTGGAGTCCATCGAGAAACTCAAAGAGGATCTCCGTCTCAGTCAAGATAGTCCTGGAAGTGATGGTCAAGTGCATTTCTTGAAGCTCGACCTTGGGGATCCCAGAAATGTGAAGAAAGTTGCAGAAGATTTCATGGCCAAGGAGAGTAGGTTAGATGTGCTGGTGAACAATGCGGCCATGTGAGTGATACAGGCTGTGCATCGTAGATTGTTGGAAAACCTTGACTGAATCTAGACATTCAACAGGGTTATGGCGCCGTTTGAGAAAACCAGCGATGGTAGTCTTTCCGTCACTTGGACGAAGTTTTAATGTTTACCTATAATCCCACAGGCATCTCGAAAGTTGTGGTCACGAAGTACATTTTCTTTTGAGGATTTCCTGGTACAGTCTGAAGGATATCGCTAGCTTAATCAGTCCTTTCGTATTCACGCAGACTCTGCTGCCACTCTTGACCAAGACTGCGCAAGAAGAAGATTCTGACGTCCGCATTATCAATGTCGGTGTTGTTTATATATTCTCCTCTCTCTTGCTCAGCATACTCTTCTCTAGGTCTCTTCAATTACACATTACATCGTACCCAGCATCAAGAAGCTGGAGACGGTCGAAGATTTGAACCAGGACTTTCATGGACGTCCTGTGGCGAAGTTTTTTCGTTATGGTTCGTTTACTTACCGGTCTGCGGAATTACCTCTCCCCTGAAAAGCCTCTATAGCTCATACAAAATTGCTCATCATCATCTGGGCTCGTGCGCTACATAAACATTTCAACTCTTTATCTTCCATCACTCCTGAAACCTCACGAATAACAGTCATGTCTCTCAATCCTGGAAATGTCGACACATTCAGCAATCGTTGGCCGCTACCATGGCTATGGCGGCCTCTCGTCCGTATGTTGATGACTGCACCGAATGTAGACGTTGGAGTATACCCAATGGTATTTGCTGCTGCCGGTAAGACGATACACGAAGATAGAGAAAAGTATACTGGGGCTTATATAAGTGAGAAGAGAGACGTTGTGGACCCGAGTTGCGACGCGAGGAGTGACAAATTAGCTGAAGAATTGTGGACCTTGTTGCAAAAGATAATGAAAGATATGGCACTTTGAAGTCGATAGGGATGAAATTTTGTCTGCCACTCCCCTCCGTTCTAGCGCGTCAACAATACCACCAGTGCCTACAGCACTCGCAGTCCATTCACTAGTAGCACCCTTCTCCAGATTCGCTTTGATGCTCAGGCTCTATACATATGTAGAGCGAATGATTTGGAGGGTTGTATGCTATTCAATATCATCAGAATGAGCAGTCCCAGTGATTTGTACATCTGAAGTGCATCTTTTCGAGCTCAGAATGCCTCCGCATTCGCCACTTTGAAAATGAACGCAGTAAAATAAAATTACAATGACAAGCTCCTAGATTGTACAAATCGTAAATATTCATAATATCAGAATCCTAAGGGAAATAGTTGGAAACTAATCCGTAAATGTCACCAAAACCGCCTGCGTCGCGAGGAGATCAATTCCAATGGACACATCATAACGTTCCACGGAGTGGTTTCCACTCACTCGTGCGTCGGAGGTTTCGTATGTCTGACCACCCCAAGTCAGCCCACTGGTGTCATCCGCATAGCTGAGTGGGTTTCAAGTTAAAGAAGGTTTTTGATAGTGAGAATCGGAATTCAAAGATTCGGCTGGAGAAAAAGAGGTGAACGTACCCAATCTCCAAACGCTTCACGGTCATTTCAGAAGGCGCATTCCCAAGGTTAGTCCCATTCACAAAATCCAAATCAAGATGAACACTCGTTCGCTCGGTGGTCGTATTAGTGAAATATCCCTCTGAATTAATGAAGAGCGCCTTGGATACCTCCCGGTTGTTTGTGTAAAAAGCGTATCCAGAGACGGTGGTACAATTCACAGATATTTCCGTAACTGAGACGTTGCCCGTTTTGCCTATAGCCTCCGCGATGATGATGGCGGCGTAGTACAAGGGTTGTACGTGAGGTGGGAGTGGTTCATCCAGAGTGGTTCCATCGATGATAGAGATGTTGAGCATGACAGGTTGGATCTTTTTTATATGTCAATCTCAGAAGAACGACACAGTCAGATGGGACATACAAAGTTGTATCTGTATCCGACACCCTCGTGGAAGAAGAGTCTGTCGACGCCCAGTTGTGAACTGAACAGGAAAACATGGCCATGGCATTTAACGAACGATAGGGAAGAAGGCGCACGCGAAGAAGACATAATCCAAAGCCCACAATACGGCCCCTACGAGTTTCGTTAGCCATTTGCATTGTGCAAAGTTTATATCTGCGCACCAGCTGAATTGGAGATGCCCGGAGCGCCCTGGAAGTCGGGACAACGATAAATGACATCACAAATTCGAGGTAGTAAGAGTTTGCGCTTACATGACGGGCGTAACTGTTCGTTTCTCCCAAGATATAAGACAAATTATACGCCTTTGCCACTGCGATATCTGTGGTGAATGCAGATAAATTCCCACGGATATAGTCTTTTGTCATGAGGCCTTGGAGACAGTTAGAAATGGTGCCGCAAGAGGTGGCGACGCCGTTGTACAGGTGCTGGGAGTAGCTTCCAGAGGGAAAGGTTCAGGTGAGATGCTACTAATACGAAGGAACAAACCTACGTATCAATTTGCATCCCTGCAGATGAAGTCAACAGACCATTGTCAAAAAGTTGTTGGGGAATCCAGTCGCTTGTCGAGTGGTTCGCGGAAGCGAAGGAACCTGCCCAAAACTTGATAGTGCTGTCGTCATTTATTGGCACGACAGCAGACACATTGGCTGCCAGAGTGATCCACCTGCAAAGATACAAGATGAGACTTGACGGACGAGATTCGTTCTATGCTATACTTACTCTAAGACGTACTGCGCAACGCTGTAATTATCAGATCTGAAATAATCTTCTACGTAATCGTTTGCCTCGTTTCCAATTTCTATAGCATCCAGGACGAGACCACTTGAGGCGGGGAATGAGTTGAAAGCACTCGCTATCGCTTTAGCTTCTAAATATGCAGCAGTAGCATTCAACTCTCTCAAGTTGACCCCCCAGGTAACGTGGGTGCCTGTAGTACGTAGTACATAAGTTTATGATCCGGAGAATTACAGTAAGCAACGAACCAGGCGGAAGATGCCTAGCAGCACGGTAGAATGCCTCGCCCACGACGTCAGAGTCCGCTTCAGGGTATGGCGTAGTCGAGGTCGGAGACTCAAAAACGGATTCGGTTTCCTGCAAAGTTCATACCGTGCATTAATGTCTCCAAGGCCATTCGAACGAGTAGTGAGTGATTACCTTGAGGCCTGATTGAAAATTAGTACGATCTGCCGAGTCTGCGCCAACTCTCAGCCTGGGTAGTTCGCCAGCAATATCTTCAATGTTTGTAAGTGCATTGTAAAAGAACTCATTCCTAGTGTCGAGGCCCGCCCAATCTGTCCAACGATCCTGTTCGATTGAGAACGAGAGGTAAGAAGGAGACACGAAGGACGCGTTGGATGGGGCAGCGAGAGATACAGAGACGTTGAGAGTGCTTGCCGGAACCGCAGCAAAGATCATGCAAGAGAAAACAACAAAGGTGAACATGATGTTTGAGTCTTTGAAATACGAACATTGCGGTGGGGGGTTTTATAGTAAAATGAGCGAGGTCAAATTTGTGCGTATTGCATTTCAGATTTCGGGCGTCGGGTGACCCATGTTTAGACCCCATGGTGGGTACAAGTTAGGGACAAGTTAGGGACAAAGTTGAGTTTGTGTCTACCAGTTTCCTCGGAGTGCGGTCCGATCCCCGTTTCTCGCTGCCTGCGCAAATTAATCGAAGTAGATCAAAGTGCTTTGAGCTTGAGCGAGTGTGAGCGAGTAATTGAGTAGTACTTGTTGGTATTTCAAGAAATTTATCCTGGGGAATATGGAACTACATAGGAAATGCAGTGTGGGGTCGTAGGGAATCTCATTAACATTGCGGGGTAATTCAGTTACTGCGATTATCCAATAATTGATCGCCCTAAAATCGTCGTTATTGACGGCCCGGAGGCTTCCGCCGCCAGGACGATTCCATTGTCAATGTATTCTTCAATCTTCCAGTTTCATCTCAGCTCCCATGGCTGCTGACATTCCCCACTTTCTTCTTAGCGATGGAACCAAAATTCCTTCAATAGGTCTCGGGTAAGTTCCCAACTACGAGTTCGAGGTACTGACCAAACTTGTCAATTCAGTTGCTGGATGGGTGCTCCCGGCGGCGCCGAAAGAGTGTATGAGATGTGCAAGAAAGCCATATCGGTGAGTTTCATTCCAGAAGCTCGAGATTTTGATTTGAATTCGATCTATTCGAGATTGGTTATCGTCATTTCGACACGGTGCGCATGATCATTGCTGTCTTGAGCTGAATCTAATACCTCGATCAGGCCTCAGGATATGGTCTGTAGATCACATTAACCTCAGAGTCGTCGACATTGATCTTTACCTGCGCAGCCAATGAGAAGGAAGTCGGGAAAGCTATCCGTGATTCCGGTATTCCTCGCCATGAATTTTATATCACCACCAAGCTTGGGTCAGGCTCTTGTTTAATTTTCCGCATCTATGATCTCTCATCGTTGCTTAGCTGGGAGCATCACCGAGTCAAAGAGTCTTTTGAGGAGAGTTTGAACAATTTGGATTGCGAATACATCGACCTGTACCTGATGCATTGGCCTCAAGCCCTTGAACCCGGCAAGTATTGTTTCTCAACAACATTTGCACTACGAATTCATCAAAACTAGGAACGAATAATGTTTTGCCTCCCGAAGCTAAGCCCACTATCGTCGATACCTGGAAGGAAATGGAAAAGCTTCTGGGGACTGGTAAAACTTCATCATTTCAGTTCCTTGTGCGCAACCTTGAATGCGTTTATTTATGTAGGCAAGGTCAAGACGTTGGGAGTATCCAACTTTTCGATCAAGACCCTTGAACAACTACTTCCTCAATGCTCAGTCCGACCTGCCGTTAATCAAGTGGAAATCCATCCTTTCTTGCCGCAAAATGCATTGAAAGCATTCTGCGAATCACAAAACATCTTGTTAACAGCTTATTCTCCACTCGGTACGTTGAAACCAACTATTACCCATTTGACTGCGAGGTTTTCAAACTCCTGTGGCAGGACAACGAGTAGATCTTCCTATTGGCCTCTTCAAAAACACTACAATCCAGAAGCTCGCCGAAAAGTTGAACGTCGATATCGGCCAAATGTTGATTAGCTGGGGAGTGCAAAGGAAAACTATAGTGGTCGCTAAAACGGAAAACGAGGCTCGCTTGAAGCAGAACATAACGGTACGTTCTTCGAAATTGCAATTTCATCACCGTGCCTGCGCCAAATGATATTTGTTCTGTATTTTCAGGTCTTGAAATTGTCGGCCGAGGACATGAAGATTCTGGATGAAGTTCACCGAGAGTCTGGATGTCATCGCACTCTGTGTCATGCTGATCCTAGTCGAACAGGAGGTGTTCTATTTGGATGGACCTATGAACAATTGGGTTGGGACTTGGTGAAGGGTGGAATTGTTCCTACGTAATGATACTTAGTACCAAGCCATCCTGAAAAAGTTGTGCAGACTCGTTTGGACGGAATTGTACTTGATTGAATTGTGATAAGTCTTATGTGTTTCTTCGAAGCAAATATTTCTACGTTTTTGTCGGCTCTAGGGAGCTCACAAGCGAGTGTCACATTACATAGTTATAAGTACAGGTCTTCCCGAGCAACTTTGAGGAATATGCATCCCACCTCACTGAGTGTCCATATCAAAGTCTCCATTCTGATTTCGGCCGTCCTTGTTGTCCGTCGTCAACTCCTGCAAATCTTCATCGTTGAAGAGCTCCTCATAAGGGATGTCTTCGAAATCAGCAAACGCCGCCTGACGTTCGCATTCCTCGGCATATGCTTCCAGTTCCGCTTGCTCGAGCTCTTCGGGGGGCATCTCAACCATTTCTTGCATGCCCTGATTCAAAGGCTGAAAGCTAGACTGGGTCAATTCAGGCTCTAAATAAATAACGTCAAGCGTGGTGAAGAGGATGAAGAGAGGAAACATACCATGCAGCTCGTGTTCCCATTCAGCGGCGTCCTCTATGTCGGGATCGAAGGAAGAACCAACTTCGGAATAGTAAGAGCGTAGGTAGGCATGACGCTGTTTGTGTGCTTGGTTAATCATGATGCGTTGGTATAACTAGATAGGCGGAAAGTGGGTCTCGTGGCATAGACGAAAGCTTGTACCACGTACCTCATCCTGCATAAGATCCCCATCGCTCTCTTCCATATCATCGTCCATATCCACGTTAAATACATCACTTTTAGGACTTGACTTCCTTTTTGAAGCATGGGCCTTTGCTCTGGCTCTCTCCGCTCGTTTCAAACAACGCTGCTTGAATCGGTCCCTCAGCATTGCTTTCTGCGGGTCTGCCCCTGTAGTATTAGGGGAACCAATCGTCCTCGACCCAGTATTAGGGGCAAAGATAGGCCGTGATCGTTGTGGCCCGCTAGGGATTCGGCTTTTATACTGAGAGTGTCTCCGTGCTTGTGCATCAGCGACTGGAGAAGAGAACGGGGAGCTTTGATCATGAGCTAATGGCGAGGAATTGAGTGGTTTGTGGTTGTTTCGAGAAAAGGATTGAGACTTGGTACGATGGGATATAGGAGTTGAAGGCGAGTAGTGAACCGGTGATGAAAATAAAAGGTCCATACTGAGAGGGGTAGTCTGCAATCTGGGTTTAAACGAGGAATTGACCACCGCGGAGTTGCTTGTACTAGGAGGATGGTCGTGAGGGAAAGCGAGTCAACGATGAGATCAGGCACGACATGTCACATCACATGACTTTGTTGTATCTCGTCATCCGCAATACACACTGCGGAACATACTCTCTGATCATGATGATCAGTCTATCTCTCTGGGTCAGAAGCTTACAAGAATCCAATATTCATTTCCAAGAATTGAATGAGGCTTCATTGAATCCGCTTTCTGCCAAAATGTGTTTCCCTCAGGCATACTTTCATCGGTGGCAGATTAGAAACGCTGGTTTGAACAGAAATAATCCTGTTTCATATTACTGTAAACAGGGCGGACTTGTGCAACATTGAAGAAGGATCTCAAGCTATGTAGTGGGGGTGAATCTTTGGGCCCCTGGTGTCGTAACAGGTCGTAACTCATGATGTGGTCAGTGTACAATATTGCAATGGCTGGTCGTCTCATGCTTTTCTTGGTTAGACCCTGTTAGACTATATCCTGGCTGAGCTTGTTTTCCCGGAGTACAGAGACAAATCTTGCAATTTGAACAAGGAGAGTTCGTTGCCGGGAGAGAGGCTTCTACTAGCCTCCGTCAAAAATACTCTACATCTACCTACATCTACTGGCAACCTCCTTCGATGCTCCTTGAATGCGTAATTTCCCTTTCCTTACTTATGCTGATGTCGCAAAGGGTAACTATGACTCTGCTATGACTACGGATCATGCGAATCATCAGGCAAATGAAACGGGTTTTCTATATGATCTCAGAGTCACCAAACCTCCACTAGCATTGGCTCGTTCTGACGGAGGAGTTCGTAGTTACTGGTGTCGACATCGGACTTCGTATCAGACAACTGGTGTCATTCGTATTCTCTGCACGGAGTGATATTGACAGTCCTCTTTGTATTTTTAGAGATCCTCAACTTGTTCAAGCACCCTGATAGTTATAGATATATTTCCTGAGGAAAGTTGAATGGACACTCTAGCCGACCTTAGCTACACCAGCCTGATGACTCCTGAGCAACCTACCTGCTTGTGACCCTTTGTGACCCTGATAACATTATCCGGTCGTCCAACGATTGCCCCGACGGTCCGTCGCAGACTATCAGGCCATCGCATCAGAATGAGCATTTCAAATTCTAAGCTCAGCCCCAACATTACTTTAGACACTCTTTTCTTCCCCCAACAAGCTCTCGACGCCCAGAAGCACAGACCGTCCAAGGAGGTTGTAGGGACCACATCTCGGATTTGTCGTATAATGCGGGGCTTGCTATTTTCGTCATTGTGAGTTGACCACAAACATCCCAGAACTCTTCGCTCAGATCGTTTCTCTGTCTTCCAAAGACCCACCTTCACTTGTTTTTTCGGATACACGAATGGCCTTCAAATTACCATGGCGGACACGATCACGCTCAACGTAGCGACAACCCTCACTTATGTGACGGAATCAACAGATCCCTCTAATTGGCTTCTGCGTAATGTTTATGCCAACGGCACCACACAAATAGGTGGAGTACAGTCGGGAACGGGAACAGCCAGTTTTACTTTTCAATCACCAGGGTGCGTTTCCGGTATTAAGTAGCAAGATTGCTGAAAATGTTAATTCTATATATCAGCCCGCATTTTCTTCAAGCAGTAGCCTAGTACGTACGAGCCCTTCTGGTCGCGATCACTCAAAATAAAACTTACTCGTTGAAAAGCAACGATTCTACCTCGGCAGTCACTTCTCAACCTTTCTATACTGGCAATCTGTTTACACCTGTTTCGAGCCCAGGTGCATCGTGAGTGCAATTCCATCTGATGTCGTCATCACTTTGAATGACTGAACCTTGGTCTGTTATAGTTCGTCTGCAGCATCAGCATCGAGGTTCGTTCGTCCAAGGTCATAGTTTCTTCTCGCTGATTTCTCTGCCTTTTCGCTTCTCAGCACGTCATGTCCTTCCTCATACTCCTCGGGCTCTACCTCACCTAATGTCGGAGCAATTGCTGGTGGAGTCATTGGCGGGCTTGGGTTCCTTTCCGCATTGATATTCTTTGTGCTGTGGTTTCGACTACGCAGAGATTACAACCGAAAACCAAATTTTGGGCAAGCCGTGAAAGAAGCTAATGGCGGCGGCGTTGTTCTTACTCCCATTATCGTTCCGCCATATCAAGGTCCACCGCCAACTCAAGCTGCCTCCACTTCGATTTCCCCCACATCTACTACGGATTTGAGTTCTCCCATTTCTCGACTGCAAGGTACCATAAAAAGGAGACTACCTGAAGTTCCCATGTCGGGTGTAGCGACGGGACCAATGGATTCGGCAACCAGCCCAGGAAGCCAGAGCCAATCAACGTTCCCGTCCTCGTATTCGCAACATGCACACGCTGATTCTGTTGGTGAAGGTGGTGTTGTGCGGGAACTTTCTGACTTGAGAAGGGAGGTACAATGGTTGAGAAATGACATCCACGGACCCCCTCCCAGCTACTAGTCGATTTTCATGACTTGCCTACATAGTGAACTCTGATACATTAGTAATACCTTCGTTTCGATTTTCCCTTTCACTTCGTCGATGTCCTTTGAATTGGACTCAATTAATTCGAACTCGACGAATTTCTCTACTGATAACTTGGCTCGTCCTTTCACCTCAGATACATATCCTCCTGGAATTTAGCACTCGTACATAGTATTGGGCATATATTCGACTGTGAATTCACAGACCGATTCAGCCTTACATAACTGGAAACGGACACTTACATTTTCACTCACAAAAGAGGTTGATTGCAAGCCTGGAAAGTACTTCCACATGACAGGCAAGGTTTTTGTCCAGTAGACAGGGGTCAGGACAAGTAGATGAGGTTCTAGTGACAAACCCTCTATGAGATTGTCTTCGTGCGATATTCGTTCAAGGGTCAGAACATATACCGGAGCTGCCGAAAGTGGAAGTGTTTTTCTTCCTCGATCATTGCCAGGGTGTGTGTATTCATGTTATCGACGAAGCCTATTACTCCTATTTCGTGGTGCAAGTAATCGAAAGGCCAGGAACCGAGGCAAGCAGGGCCAGCTCTTCCCACTCCTCCTTTGCATTTCCCCAGGCATTTGCCCTTGGTACAGGATGTTTACTTCCATCGCCTACTACCGGAGGGAATCGACTTCCTTACCAGTCCATTGAAATTTGGGCTACTTATTGAACACTCGTTGTCCGAAATTTGCCCGGCGGCGGAAGTCAAGGGCAAGCGACATATGTGCGACAATATGAGATAGTTAATGTACCGAATAGTAATAATAGCCTTATGGCCACAGTTCAATACCTCGGGGAATTGCCCAGCAACTTTTGGGAATTATGGTGCATCGAGGACCCATTATGTATCGATATAAACTCGTTATGTATACCCTGAAATACATCCATTGAGAATTCGATCCTGAGTAGTGGGGTACAGCAGAGATAGAGTACCCAGTACATGGCGTCACATAAAGGAATAATTATTGCCCTGTACTAGGAATAAGTTCCGAGGTAACGCACCCGCAGTAACTAAAACTGTTTAAAGGGTAGGTTTTCCTTATTTCTTGTTGATACAGTTCCACTGATCTTTGACGAGTTTTGACGACTGCGAGGTTTCCAAGGGGAATACCCAGGTACAATGCCTAATTGCAAGCGAGAAATTTCCATGCCTTACTTTCCATCAATATCGGGGCCGTGTCCCTTGGAAAATGGCCGCATTCCATGAAGTCACTGGCATCTTGAAGAGTTCATGGTCAATGATTTCATGACAGCAAGCGGGAATACTAATAGGAATATGCCTAGGAATACCAGTGAAGCGTGTATGGGGCCGTGGGCATTTGATGGACCAAACAACGGCCAATTCTAGCCCGCTGGTTTCTTCCAGGTGTCTTCCTCTTTTCTCCTACTTTTTCCTCGTCACTTATCACAAAGCCATGTTCGCTCGCCTTCCTCTCGCTCTAGCTGTCGCATCAGCGCTTGTCCATGTAGCATCAGCTCAGCTTCAAGTCCTCAGTCCTGGAGGAGACAATTTGTGGTGGGGTGAGTTCCATGTTCTTTCCAGCGTTTTCGCACATAATGACCTTCTCGCAGTTGCGGATAACGAGAATTTGCTTGTATGGAACTGTAACGAGTCTCAGGAACAGACTTTCACTGTCTTGTATGTATCTTCTCTTAGCATGGAGTTTCCGCTCATTTTTCTTGAACAGAGTTGATAATCCTAACATGGCCTCAGCTCTCGCAATGTGAGTTTTACTCCTCCATCAATAGCTCGCATAGGCTAATCTACTTTTATGACTAGTATTGCTGAGCAGCCGAACTACGTGTGTTCGTTGTTGGTTACCAAAGACCAGATGGGCGGTCTCCCCGTTGGTACCGGTTACACTGTTCAGTTGGCAAATCCATTAAATGGCACCGATGTGCGTACATATTGCTCGTGTATATGTGCTTTTCACAACGATTTATCCAGGTATACGCACAATCTTCTGCTTTCGAGATCAAAGCCGCTGGCAGCGCATATCCCAGTACTACTGTCTCCCCGGAAAGCGCCACGTTTACTCCCTCTAGCTCTGGATCTTCTAGCTCTGCTACTACTACCAGTAGCGACTCAACTTCTTCCTCTTCTAATGATGGCTCTGGGGTCAAAGCTTCTATGAGTGCTGTTGTTGTTGGTGCAATTATGGGGATGTTCATGCTCTAAGTTTAGAGATTAGACATTTTTTATCGAGCTCATTTCCTTGAATAGTAGTAGTATCATACTTTCATGTCTTCTTATGATCTATTGTCGTTGTCTTTTTTCCCACTTGTCTACTCTCCCTGTCACTCCCTTTTAATAACATTCGTTTGAACATTGTGTTACAATGCCCTGCCCGGATATGGTCGGATCGATAATCGTTATCATTTGTACTTTCACATCCACGCGATGTTTTGATTGGGCAGTAACGGTGTGGGAGCTTGGATTCCATGGTATGTCATTCTCGATGTAACCCGACCCTGGAGACCCAACACCCTTGCGAATTGTCAAACCACGCAACCCTCAAATACCGGTGCTCATCCTACAATACTCCTCGGTATTCCCTCATGGCTAATGCCCCCCCTCATATTGACTAAATGTTAGTCCCTTGTCTTTTCGACGTATGCTTTACTGACTATACCATAGGGATTTTGCTAAAGCTGTTTCCCTCGTATCATTCAGTATGCTGCTACTTCCTTAACCTGCATTACAATCTTTGAACTTTACTAGCATTGCTCTACTATGACTACTGCCTCACAATAGAGGGAGAAGTCAATCTGTTCTGGACGTACCGTTCCCTGACCTGGGCCCCAGTCATGTTTTACCTTACTCGATATTTCAGCATTTTAGGGTCCATCCCTATTATGTTTGGACATTTTTGGTTTGGCCACGTCAAGGTGAATGAATCATAATTCTGAAATTCCCTGTTTCCTGACTGTCGAAGTCGTGAGTATCGACAAGTCTTCCCGATCCAAGAGCTCAATCCAGCAGATGCTTGAGCTTTCAAACCTACCACCAATATTATTCTCTGGCTCTTCAAATGTTCATCGGTGGTGCGTTCCAACACTTATGAATCACGATGCGTGATTCCAATTCCAGGTATCTTGTCAGTTTTGCTGTTGCTCCGCACGTACGCTCTCTTTGAACGGAACTTCAGAGTGCTCGTTTTGCTAGTGGTTGTTGGATTGGCTTTGGTAATCTTTGGTATCGTACGTCTCTTTTTTATCACTCAATTACTCGCCAATTTAACCCCTACTATATAGGCTGTTCTTGCCTGGGGAAGAAATGAGATCCAATTTTCAGCCACGGTCACGATGAACCAAGCCGGCTGTCGATCGTGGCTAGACCAACAAGAGTATGCTCGCTTTCATGGATACATATTGTATCTCACGTTCTTTTGATTTGCCAGCGCATCGTGTAAGAAGAGCTGTTCTTTTTGCCGGGCCATAAGTGATGATATCTGTTTAGGCCTTGCCTTAGTCTGGGGAGGAATGCTTCTGTTTGACTTTCTAGTCTTCTCGTTAACATTGTACAAGGCTTTGACCCTACAACGAGACAGTAGAATGACGCTTCTTTCTGTCCTGATGCGCGACGGTATGTTTTTCGTGTCTATTCTTCTCTGAATTCTATTCAAATTCCATGATCGTAGGTACCGTATATTTTGGGTTAGTAGGGCTCTATTAATATTTCAGTCCTCCTCTTCACGTACGGTCTCCGGTTCTCATAGAGTGATGGCCATCTCTATCATAGGAAATATACTGACCTTTTTGGTGAGTCTTGCAGTGACTTCATTTTTCTTGCTCCCACATTGAATTATCTTTTAGTTGGGCAGCGTGCGTCCCCGGCCCTTATTTGAATAAGTATCTGGGCGTTTGCTAACGTTAGCATAAGGATAGTCTCAAACGCGGGGAATGGCTACCACCTTCGCGAATTCGTAAGCTGCTACGTTTATAGTTGAAACTGCCGAATATTTGACGTCTCACGCATTCAGAATTTCTACAATCATGATTTCTCGTTTGATGTTCAATTTGAGGGATCCTAGCTTATCGAGCGTCTTGCGACCCTCTCTAAGTTCGTTGGTATTGCCTCCCATTGCAGTGCCAACTCTTGACTCCGAGTGCCTCTCATTTGAAGGAGATGCAACCGTTTAGACGAGTTCTTATCTTAACAAGTTCGTTTAGCTATTGGAATTGTCCTGTTGTGAGATTCTGATGTTGAAAATACTCCCGGGAGAGAAGTCGTGCTTCAGATACGGCAGAAAAGACCTACGTATAGGTCGACGTGTTTGCATTCTCAACTTTTTTACATGTCATATGCTCGTCCCTTTGCAGCCAACTAGGGCACAAGCATGGACCTACATCAAAAACGTCTATCCAGGCGCCCTTCATTTGGTTCATTGTATACTTATTAATCGTCGTTCTCCCACTCGCTTTATTCGGGCTTTGTGTCTGATTCTGTTCAAAGGACTCAAAGAACAACGATTGTTTGAGTTGTGGCAACTCGTGGTATCCCTTTATACTCGAGTTGGGGTTATGTGCATCTAAAGGAGTGATTATTGAGAACTTTGTATTCAATGCATGCTCACGTATAGACCCTTTGTTCTGTCATTATTGAGAGTGACCACGTTTATGATGTTCTCTAAATAAACCGTATTCAGCCCACTTATCCTGATCTCTCACACCACTCAAGACCGCAGGTTCAAGGCCAACATCTTTCATATGGCCTCGAAAAATCCGACGATCCAGAATTCCCCTCACGAACTTCTGCGCGCCATATTTGCTACTCTAACACCAGGGGAGGTGGCAGAGTGTGCGCTGGTATGCAAAGTATGGTCTTCATCCGCTCGAGGTCGTTTATACGAACACATAGACGTGCGCAAATCACCAAACAAGATGACCTACGTTACCCGTAGTGCCATGCTGTGCCAGACACTGGACGCAACCCCTGCACTAAGATCTATCGTGCACTCTCTATGTCTTGTGTCTCATTTCCCTTCCACTATCCTCCCGGAAGTTCGGGCGGTCTTTCTACAATACGCTGCGGTTCCGAGCACTCATTCATTCATAAACATGCTTCCTCACCTACAAAATTTAGAAAAAATTTCCTTTCATACAAACGTTTCACTCCCGCCATCAGAGCATCTCCTCATACTACAAGCATTTGGAAAGCTTCCCCTACTGAGGCACATGCGGTATTTTGCAGCGTTCCCTGGCCCAGTGCGCAAACCATCCCAGTTCATTCAAATGTTGAATGGGCTTCCTCCTCAGCGAGAGAGGAGGCCGCAGTTACTGACTTTGGATTTGAGGAATATCACGGAGTTAGGAAGCTTTCGTGCGAGTCTCGAGGACTTGGAGTGGACTTTTCATCCTCGATCTCCACTCGACCTTACCCATCTCAGGGCGCTGAGTGTCAGTACCTACCGAGCAGCAAAATATTTTATGCGCGAGGTCAGTGGGACCCTCGAAAGCTTGACATTTACCTCGGCGTCGCGAATATTGGGCGGTGTGTTATAACGCTTGCAGATGACCTAATATTCCTGACAGTGGATTCATAGACACAGAAAGCCAACCACCTATCACACTACCTGCTATGAAATATCTTTGCATCCCTTCTGAGACAATCGACATTTCCCTCATTGCCAATATTCACTGTCCATATCTGGAATGTATCACGTTAATATGGCAGACTGAGACGGATTTAGACCCAGAATTCATGAGCGACTCGGAGTCTCCTCTATTTCTTATTGACCGTTGTATCACTAATAGATCAAACTATCCGATTTTGAAGGAGATCATGGTACTAGTCAACGAAGAAGCTAGTGGAAGACGCACAAATATTTCCCAAATACAGAAGATGCTTCCTCGATGTGCTGGACGCGCAATAAATTTTGAGTTTGGAGAATGGCAGGTGGGTCAGGATTCTTGGGATGATTCATTTTCTCATACTAAAAAAGATTGAGTTCAGGAGCGGGATTTCGAGTAAATAATAAATTTTGTATACAATCACTTTGGATACGACGGCATACCATGCAATCGATTCCATTGAGAGGAGCCTAATTTGACAGATCCCTGTACCAGCAGCCTAACTTGGCCCAGCTGGGAGCTCGGCCCAACTCGAATTCGAGGCCAGGTGCACACCGCTAGCTATAGTCCTTCACTCAACTTAGTGAATGATTCTGGGATTGAATAGAAATTGTTCTTTATTCTGATTGTAGCAACCCTAAGTCATTTAATACAAATTCTTCTTGAAAGAAAGCAACTGTCGCTGACACTGCCAGCGTAAGTTGTACTTCCCCAGAGTCCTGACGAAGGATGTCGACAATGCTGGATAATGCAAGGTGTACTCAAGCTGAGCATTGAATTTGGATAGAAGATAGATGCATGGACCCTTGCTATACACCTAGTTCTTTGCCCCCAAGTATATGCTTCTTCTCACTCGGGGGGACTATACATAAAAATACAGCTGAATTAGACGCCGAATTCTAGACCATCAATTTTCGGCGCTTGAAATTACGGTCGTTTTTTGCCTTTACACAACTCGAAACCCTTCAAATGGCGCCAGGACGAGGAGGGAACCATCGACGGAACTTTGCTTCACCTTGTGTAATCTTTGCTTGCCCTGGATCTGTGACCAACTATTCTATTCTAAGCTTTATAAGTGGCTAATGAATTCGAAGCTTTTCATCGCGTTTTGGAGGACATCATGGTGGCTATGACGGACTTTTATATTGATGTGGAAGACGTTGAAAGGCTTTCACCCTGACCATTTCTGACTTTGATAGCCTCCTTGTCCCGGTTGGAACCTCGACTCGTCAAAACTGACAAATTTCAGGAAGGAGTGTCCTTAGTTATGAGTTTCGGAATGCAAGCAACACTGTTTCGATCCTTTGCTCAAGGGCTTCTCCAAAAGAGAGAAGTTGGAGGGTATTACGAATGTCTTACACTCTGGAGGTGAGCTAGTTTACCAAGACAGCACTACCTTCTCTCGTTCTTATGTAACATCGTTGGCTTTCATTGCATACTCGCGTCATGTCACTTGTCTTCTTATGTTAAACGAGTTCTTAGGTCTTCAAACTGGTCTAACGGAATTACGGAAAACTTCTACTTTGTTTCTGGTAAGTATCATTTCTTTTGTCGTATATACACACCCATACAAATGGGCCCTTAGGGCCTATCTATCTCAACAGTCTGGGAATGGAAATACATGAGAAACCTCCTTGCGGAACAATTGGGGTTTCGAAACCCCGTATGGCTTTTTCATTTCTTCTCGCGAATCGTTTCGTTCAAGGTTACGTCTATGTATGTTTTTCCTGAGCTTGAGCTTGGTGAGGTTCTCGCGCCTTCGGCGTATCGAACTTGTTTTTGGATTCAGTCCCGCATACGTGGATGTTTCGGCCTGTTTTGAATCTTCCGACAGTATAAGACCCTTTGCTTTCCGCATCCTCCTTCCGTTCGCCCTGGCAATAACCGGATGACTCTAACCTTGACCCAAGTATCACGGATGGATATCAACAGGAATATCTAGAGATGTCACTGACTGGGGAATTCAAGAACCTAGTCCAAATCATCCTATGAAGGCTAGGTCTCGCTGAAAGAATCGGCGGAGCTGGTTGTGTTCCCTTATCTTCGAGATCTGTTCGCTTTGTCGCATCTGCGAACGCACCACACCAAGCGTTGAAATATATTTGTCCGTGGTGAGCTCTTACATGCGTATTGTATGCATTTTCTTTAGACTATCGTTAGCTCCTCAGACTGCACTATCTGCTAGCTCAATCCGCTTTTTAGCCTGCCCCTATTTTTGGGCAAGCCGGGCAGTTCTGGCATGAAGATACGCGGTTCAACGCACTGCCGTCTGTCGCTCAGGAACCAATTGTGTCGGCTCAGCGCTCAACTGCCACGAAACAATACCTCTGGCTTTAGTCTTGCTTACATATCTTATATTGCGAGAATCATAACGTCAGATCTTATGATTATTACTCAGTAAGTATTCTATCCTATATCCTTAGGTCACGACCTCATCCCCGGCGTGTGTCCAGCAATATTCTTGCTATAGTTATGTGCGTGCGGCCTTGACGTGGTGGTCCTCGGACCAGGATCCTATGCACAAGGATATACTTGTTCTAGCTGTTCATGGTCAGCGAATAGCTCGATTTTGCGATTTCCATCCCACACTATGTCGCTCCAATTCGTGCCCGGCTGTGATGTTTGGGTGGCTGCATTTCTTTCTTTCAACTATTCTCAAAGGTATACCTTTGAGGCCCAAGCGGTAGCGTACGGCAACTGACAGTTTGAGTGAGGTGTTCTTTGTCACAACGGTCACTCCTGTTTAATTTATGTTCCTGTGACAACAACGACAGACGGAGCTCTTACCACTGCCATCCGTACCTCCAATTTTACAGTCACTGTCGATCGAATTTGGCTTCTTCTGGAGCTTCGACAACGTCTTCTCCGCTTCTTGGCTCGTATTGCTCTTGTGCCTGTACACGGCTATCACCTATAGAGCTCAATTTGAGTCTCGAGAAACTCATCAGTCATCCTCATCAAATTCAACATGCATTTTCGAAGCAGATAACCGGCTGGTGTGGGTGCCGTATGGTTATATCAGTACTAGTATTGTATGTACATTGTGCAGTTATCCTCGTTTAGCCTCACCAATTGACTGATGTTTCCGGCCTTCCAGGCTTGTCACTTTTAGCTCATTTAGCATTGATCTGCTAAACTTCAATTATGGTGATTCTTACCGATCAAGTCCACAAATGTATCCCTTCTATTTCCTCTTCGCGTACAGGGCGAAATCCATAAGTTCTAGCTCGTCCGGACCTTTATCTTCATAAACCACTCGCAGCATCCGCCAGAATCGCCCATCTATCGTTTATCTCCTCGGTGACTTCCAAAGGCTTAAGTACAGACACAAAGCTAGAGAGAACCGTCTTTGTCTCTGTTTTCTTCGTCTGATATTTATACCCTTATGTTTTGGCCGTCGTCGTCGTCAGTTTTCGAGCGGGCATGGTGAGTCTTCTCAACTTGTTTAGAGCGTATTATCTCAGATTAGTATAGTGCCTTCAAACGCGAACAACGACAGGCAAGCGTGAACGCTGCCTCGAAACTATTTTCGTCACCCCTCACATCTTCCGAGGAGAAGCTTCATGCTTTACCGATATCTGAACTCGTGTCAGGTTGCAAATCTGGCGATATATCTCCTTTTGAGATCATCAGCGCGTATGGGAAGAAGGCGCTTGAGGCTCAACGGGCGACCAACTGTGTCGCAGAACTTATGCTGGATGATGCCACCCGCTACGTCTCGGCCGCCTCTTGGGGTCCTGCTGTAGACTCAGATTCATATTCGAGCGATTTAGTGCGAAGCAAACCACTCTTTGGTGTTCCAGTGAGTGTTAAAGGTACGACGGATACGGACAAGTTTTTATCAACGTCGACGAACAATTGAATTTGTTCCAGATTGCATCGACATCGCCGGTCACGACACGACAGTGGGTCTTGCTCGTCGAGTAGGTAAACCGGTGGAACGTTCTTCGGCCATCGTTCGGCTGTTGGAAGATGCCGGGGCCATAGTTATTGCCAAAACCACCGTCCCCACCGCTCTATTCTCCGTTGACACCGATTCAAAGCTTTTCGGCACTACCTCAAATCCATATAGCCCTGACCATGGTGTAGGCGCCTCTACTGGCGGTGGCGCCGCCATGGTTGCATGTGGAGGGTCCAAGGTTGAGATTGGGTCCGATGTCGCTGGCAGTGTTCGTTTTCCTGCCCATTTTTGTGGAGTTTGGAGCTTAAAGGGTAGTGTGGGACGATGGCCTGTGACTGGAAACCAGTCGTCTATGATGGGCGTTGAGGCCGTTCCAACGCTGACCGGTCCTCTGACGCGAAGTTTAGAAGACCTTGAGCAGATATACAAGGGTGTGATTGATATGCGGCCTTGGGAGTACGATTATACGGTATGATTCCAATCTTACTACATCATTTCATGTTGATAACACAAATCTTAGTGTGTACCAATACCTTGGCGTCCTATAAACCTTCAAGAAGAGGGCCGGCGATTAAAATGGGGTGTTGTGTGGACGGATGGTACGTCGGCGATTTCCCTCTCTTGGACATGTATCTCAATGTTATCGATGGATAAGGGGTCATTCCGCCTTCACCAGCTTGTAAGAGAGCTCTCATTTCAGTTGCCGATTCGTTGAGGGAACAGGGTCATGAGGTCGTGGATTTGTGGGTCGCTTTCTTTCCTCTGAACTTCGCCGCTGGACTTGATGTTGACATGTACGTATCCAGCGTCCCTCCGAATATCCCAGAATTTCTAGAAGTTGGGTATCAACTGGCCTTCGGCGATTCAGGTAAATGGATATGAAATTCTTCTCTAGGCTGTACATCTAATATCCTTTCAATAGGTCAACAGATACGAAGTAACCTCGTCCCCACAGAAACCGTCAACCCTGCTTTAGCGTCCTTCCTCGACCTGATTAATCTCCCCCGTATCTTCAAGAAGCTGCTTTCCAAGTTTTACTCCTACAAGGACCCGATCTACGCAAATTTGCTCAACGTCATGCATGCTAAGACGATTCCAGAAGAACGGAATTTAATTGTGAAGAGAGACCAATTTCGGGAGGCATGGCATGAACAATGGGCCAAGGAAGGTCTTGATTTTGTTATAACTGTTCCTGCACCCTTCCCTGCTGTAAAGCACGGCGAAGGTCTCAAGGCGTCTTTGATGACAGCCTCTTATTCATTCCTCTTTAACCTGGTGCGTCTTTCTGATGACTGTCTATTTTCTTGAAGTCAAATGTTAATTTTGTTCATCTATATCCTTTAGCTTGATTACGCCGCTGGGAGTCTACCCGTTACCAAGGTAGACAAAAATCTGGATGCATTACCAGCCAACTTCATGTCTTCCCCCGAATACGATGCCATGAATATGATCTGTAAAACGTCCTACACCGTTTACGATGCCGAGTCAATGCATGGGCTTCCTGTAGGCGTTCAGATTATCGGGCAACGTTTGGAAGAAGAAAAGGTACTAGAAGGAATGAAAGTTATCCAGTCAGTCTTAATCCAGAAGGGTATTGCGTTCGAAGGCAAGTAATGGTGCGGTCTACCTCTTCAACTTCCATTTCGGGTTTCATTCGCTAGCTTGAATTTTTTATGCATTCGCTATTTCCCTTTGCTATTATTGTCACTGTCGCTCTTTGAAACCTCGGCTACTATTTCTGATATATGTGCGGTACCCAGTCATTCTTTCATCTCTTACTTTTGTATCATTTTTAATGGGACCTATGTTTTGTCTGGTGTCCCGTACATCGATTATTATCTTCATTATTCGTATATGAGCGACAGCTGCGCGTTTCTTGTGCATAATGTATCTCTGTAATTGTAGTCTTACGTTACTCATAATCATCAGGTGTGGTATCATATATGTCGTTGAACGTACTTGGATTTGAGTTGAAAGTCAGTTACTTTGCGAAAGCCGTATCTATACCCTTAACTTTACTTGCTAAAATTCTCAAGTGGATGAAGTGATGATACGACAACTATCCAGTCAACGAGGAAACATGAGCGTCTCATTGATCAGTAGACTCTTACATCCGAGGATCTTTGAATATTCTCCTTGTAATCTGAAGGCGTCAAGAAGACGGAATTTGGGTAGTAAAGGGCACATGAAGTCACTAAGCCAGCATATGAAGTGGAAGAAGATGGGGACCGCGATTTACCGATAAAGTAGGCAGGTATAAACCGGTGTTTGGGAATAGGAAAGCTCAGACGCAGACCTCTCTATTTATTCACAAAGCACCACAACCACCGATCCAAACAGGAACCAGAGGTTTCTCGTCTCTGCTATCCCCAGTAGCACCCAACTCGTTTAATTTTTCCAATACTTTTTCACCTTCTTCGTCATCTTTTCTGATTCGCCCGAAAACAACATATTTGCCTAAAACGAGTTAACGAATAGTCCTGGGAGATCCCTGTCGTAAACAATTTAGCTTTCAATTTAGAATGTATTTTATCGTCGGAGGATAACACAACAAAGAATTGCGATGTATTGTTTGGGCTTTTACCGCCAGAGTTAGCCATTGCGAGACTTCCTCTCTGAGGAAGCACCTGTAATCCGGCCTTCTCACTGGGAAACCTTGATCCAAATATCGACTACAGTAAATATCGTAAGACACCGGCACGGCATGACACTGTGACGCTAAGGTTTTGTGTTCAAAAAAAAGACAAAGGCAGGTTCATGTCTGTTCGTATTCGAGATACAAGATTTACATGTAGAAATAAAGTTCAAAGGCTTACCTCTCCTCCGCTGCCATCGCTGCGTGTGACGTCGCCTCCTTGAGCGACAAACCCTTTGACGACTCGATGCATCGGACATCCGAGGTAATGGAGTTTCTTGTTAGGCGCGCTTTTACAGAGCCCTCTGTCTCCGGTACATAAAGAGATGAAGTTCCGACGAGTCTTATCGAGTGCGGGAGAAAGATCTAGGTCGAAAGTTATACGACCTAGAAGTAGGGGTACGGGTGGTTCAAAACGGAGGTCTTGATTCGAGGATTTCTAATCAAAAGGGAAAGGGACGCATAGAGTTATAAGATGTCAACTGACAGAAGATACTAGTCTATGTATGGAGTACTCAGTCTTTACATTGAGGTCTTGTAGAATCTCCCGCTGCTCATCTGATAACAGCTCAGGAAGTGCTGGAAGATCGAAGATGGGTCCATGTTTAGATATCAGTGAGCGCGTAAAGTTGTAAGCATTCCTTTCTTTCTCGTGTTTTATTGTGTCTCCGGCAAAGATTTCCAGATACGCTGACATTCGAAGGGGGCAATACTCGAATCGAAATGATAATGGGGATGGAGAACGGTCACGAGGACACGTGGCGAGATAGTGGCCGTTTCCCGGCCGCGGACGTTCAACACATCTTGTAACTCGGAAATTCTTTTCCCTCCTCGTCTTGTACATATTCCAAACTACTCGTTGATTATATCATTGTGTGCACTCCGTAGTCCTTCAACTTCGACTGTCAGTGTTTCACTTGGCGGTTTCCACACATTTTTTCTTGTAGCCAGATGTGCAATCTGATTTCGTATGACAATGCTTGGGCGAAGCGTTGGCGGGACGAGAGGTATGTGGTCGGGAATAGCTAGGAGCAGTAATATGTACCGGTGATAATCTCTGTTTCACTCGGATGTTGGGTTGCTCAATGGCGCTGGTAGGGTCTCCATTTCAGAATCTACGGTAACTTTCTTATTTTTATACTTGTGTCATACGGTCTCTTTCGGTCCCGGCTCACAAGCTTCAAGTTGTAGGTTGCTACCCATTCGATGGAGCAATCTTTGACATGTTCCATTCAACTCTATATAGTACTAAGAACATCGAAGCCAGCCGGTCTCTGTCCTTTCTATCTTTTATCCGCTCAGTTACAGATTTCAGGAAGTGAACGATGAACGTCCGTTCTATCGCCGAAATTTACATATTGCCCGTTGAACCCTCTCAAGCCATTGTCATGAAAATTGGATTAAAACAAGCTTATCTCGTTTAATCAGCTGCCAAGACACAGGGTTTCCGTGAGGCCGCTAGCCTAAGAGACCTAAGAGATAAGTTGGGAGTTCGCCGCACATTTTTGTGTCACGGTTGAAGTAATCTTCTATTTCCGAGATACATGATTGAGGTAACGGAAACTTGCGGTGTTAAGTGAGAGCTATAAGAGTACTGAGAGAATAAAATCAGCAAATCTTTTCTTGCCTTCGACAATATGAGAGGGTCGGCCTCGGCCTTATTCAGCCGTTACGATGACGCGACGGCGCGGGACGACTTGGACACGTACCAAAAGGGGAAGTCGGCACAGCCACCAATTCTGAGTCTTTACTCGGAATTGTATCATGATCCTGCTTTCGAACATCCATCTCTCTCGTTAGTCATTCGTATATCTCTCTTTCGTGCTCTGAACACTCGCTCCTACCCATTAGCCAACTTGAGAAAAAATCCCTTTCCTACTGGTTCGTAAACCACGGTGACATAGCTAATAGTTTCCTACCGAATCCGAGTACTGCCAAAGAGGCTTATATGGAACGAAATCTTCGACAGTTGAAATCAGACTTTAACGGACAAACAGAAGAACCTCCACCATTTGAAGAAAACACAGGCGAAGTACTCGAATGGGATTGGGATATCGAGCATGCGGATAGGAAAGCCGAAGCCAAAGCTGATGCTGCACTTCATGGCGCGCTACCCTTCGAAGTCGACAGAAAGGTGCTGAAGGACGTAGTCAGAGAGAATATGGGTCCTGAGGTTGTCAGGATCAAGTTTTTGAGTGCTGGTCAGTCTGCTTCACGTTATCTTGAATGCTGAAAATCAGCCTGAGCACATATATTTCTGAAGGAACATTCCATAAGGTTATTTGCCATTACTTTGCTGATATATGACCAGTCTTACCCCCCTCAGGCCTACTTGGTGACTTTAGCAGACCGGCAGCAAGTCGTCGCCAGAGTTGCCCGTAGGTTCATGCCCCGGCTTAAGACTGAATCCGAAGTGGCGACAATGCAGTATTTACGGGAACATACCGCTATACCTGTGCCAATAGTGTATCATTACGACTCCAACCCATACAATCGTCTCGGCGGAGAATTCATCATCATGTCCAAGGTTCGCACTATCGGAAGTAATTCTATAGTATTGATGCTCACCTCATCGATAGGCTCGCGGAATTCCTTTAGCCAAGGTCTATCATTCTTTATCTTACAACGACCTGGTCAGGCTCTTGACGAACCTAGCGGAATTAGTCATTCCTCTATTCGCTCATCGCTTTCCCGAGCTCGGTTCTTTGTACTTCGGTCCCAATCCTCGCGCCAATACTGATATTTCTGCACCTACGCCAAAGGCTCTTCAGATGCACTACTCTGCCTTCCCATTCTCCCCTACGCTTCCCCTGTCTCCCTTGCCGAGCGCGAAACCCTCTGGACAAAATTCTAGTTATGCTTTCCCCAAATCAGCATTTCAGCAGGAATTTCACGTCGGACCCATCATCTCATGGCCATTTTTTGGCTCAAATCGTGGCGACCTAGTCCATCCAAACGAGATCAACCGTGGCCCATGGTCAACTACGCAATCCTACCTTGAGTCATGCGTCCAGCGGGAAGTGACTGGCGTCATTCGCGAGAACGAAGGCAAAGCCGCGCCACATAAATTGCATCTGGATCCAGATGAAATCATGTCCTCACGACATCATCACGTCAAAGCTGTTCCCGGAGATGAGAGCGATGACAGCGATGAGTGGGACTTGGAGGAGAGCGAAGAGGAATGGGAGGGTCCTGGAGATGTGATGTATAGAGATTACAGGAGGATGCAGCGGACGACATTTTTGGTGGCACATACGAAAGAAAGGGAAGACTGTGTAAGGAAGGAAATGGCACGGTGGTCGAGGCTCATGGAGCGACTGATGAAGCATGAGCGAGAGGTCAAGGGAGTTACAACGCAGTCACAGGCGTTGCTTCCAGAAGAATTTGGGTTAGACTGTCACGATCTCAGTTTGGAAAATGTATTCGTTGACAGCGTGGACCATCATAAAATTGTAAGCCTTGCATCAAATGCATATCTTGCGCTTACCACAACTTTTTGTCTTAGACTTGTATCATTGATTGGGAATCAACAACCACCCGTCCTCTTTGGGCGTGTGCTCACCTTCCAGCGTTCCTGCAGTTTAGCCCGTTTACAGGGAAAATATTTAGGGATGTAGTAGCCAAGATGGCATCATCTGCGTCCGTGTCTTCCTCGTCCACTCCAACCAATCGGCATGGTCCGCGGCATTCTCAGCATCTCACTCCCCAAGATAAAGCTCACCTTGCACGCGAATGGCTACAATATGAGTCCGCAGGCATGCGCCTACGTATGGCACACCGCTTCATCGAATGGGACGGATGGGAAGAAGGTTTAGCAAATAGCATGCTTGGAGAAGAGGAACATGAAGAGAGTTGGTTTGTTGACGTTACCTGTTATGACAGTAACTTAACCAGTCCACCGATGACCGGAAATGGGACTCATGCTGGTAGCGGTCCGCAAACTGTCGGACAGCCATTCGGACTAGACCAAGCTGCAGGTCCTTCTGGGTCTGGCGCAGGGCCTGGTGGCGGTGGCGGTGAGGGTGACCAGGGTGGTGAAAGCATACTCGGATCTCCTCTTACCCGACGCAAGCCAACTTCGAAACTCAAGAAACTCCCATTTGTATCAGAATTCGAAAAGGAGCAAATGCTTGATACAACAGGCGACATATGTGGTGGTCGTGGTGGAGAGTTAGGAAGGAGACTAGAGGCGTGGTTGACTGTCAACGGACATGAACCCAATACGTCTGCGCCTATTGACGGTCCAAGGAGGAGGTGGCACAATGATGACGTGGATGGTGTGGAATCTGGGGAGCCGGCGTGATTGCAGTGACCGCATCACGCTCTTCGGGATTTAGTTTCTTGGTTAACCTGCGTATCTGCTTTCCAAAAGATATTCCACTGCTAGCATCGATGCTCCAGTGTCTTCATTCCTGCTTTGCTGTTGTTCCATCCATGACGACTCATTTGGGGATTTTTCCGGGGGTTCAATTGTCTTTACACTAAACTCGACACGGTCCAAAAACCTGTAATACTAACACTGTACACAAGTAGCTGCATCTGTAAATTATAGCTCAACTGCGGGTGGTTTTTTGTAATATCAAGGTATATAGACATCTCTGCTCGCCACTCTTGGGTATATAGCATACAATTTTCAGTTTTTCGACAGATGGAAGCACGCACAGTCTTCAATATCCATTAAAACGTCAGTCCAATGGAAATACTTCATTGTCCCGAGAATTATCCTATGCATTTGGAAACAGTCACAGTATTGTAGCAATGTTTTCCTTGCCTTGAGACACTACTATTCTCCTAGGTGATGTATAATGAATGAGTCTTCATCTCACTGGTGGACTACAAGCGCCTCATTTTTGCTACTCATATTTTGATTGCTGGGTCCTATTGCCGGTATCATTTCTATCTCCACATACTGCTCACCTTTTCCGCAAGATTGAGCTCTGCGAAGTATGATTTCACTGCCATTTAGAGACTTTTGCCTCTGTATGTGGATACAACGACCGCATCGCAAGAAACTCCATCGAATAAGGTTGGTCCATAATTGTAGGAAATCCTGCAGTGAGCACAGAGTAAGTTTTTGATACTTAGACAATCATCGAACACTAATTCCATGTTACCATTTGTGTCCCAAACACTACCACTCCAATGGGAGGAAGTACGGCCAGCGCTAGATTCGAGCGAATGTCTGGTGTTCTATCGAGAACAAACACAATGGAAACTCTAAAAATTCTATGTTAAAGCTGCAACCTCTTTCAATTTTCTAAATTCAGAAAACTCGCATTATTGCAATCATTCCTCCAATGCTGAACACCATTAAGCGAAGGATGAGGGGCGATATTTGCTCCTTCAAGTTGTTCCTGTTGTTAGTACTTTTGCCCTCACGGGATTGCGAAGCCCGCAGCATGAAGTTGCGGGGATGACGAGTAAAATCATGAGTAACAGATGTACGGGTTCTGTGCATGCTGATAACCAGAATACCTGTCAAACAGAGTTAGAGATAGTTATGGCTGGTATGAGTTGACTAAAGGAGAATTTTGACCACTCGGTTCATTACTAGACATATACTTACACAGCATGATTATAACTGCCAAAGCAAATATAAGGGTCAAAGAACAAACTAGGATGGGTCTGTGCATATTGTAGTTATTACGAAACTCCTCCCAAATGCAGACTCTGTATATGAACGACTCACGGAGCAGGATTGTTGAGGACACAGTACGGAGCTGATGCGAGGTCTCGTTGAACCAAGGATGGCTTGATTCCACCAAGCTGTAAGGGGTGCGAGGATCGGTTAGTCGATCAAAAGTGAACGAGAGTAACTTGGACGTGATAAGAAATTTGACTCACAATGAGAAATCCAACCGTCAATAGTACCCAAAGCACATATGGTGATATCAATAACTAACAGAAATGCCAATTTCGGGTCACTTTCGGGTCATACAAATCACTGAGCTTACGGAGACCATGAATTTACTTCCAGCACTGCGCTTTCCTGAAGCTGCAAAACGAAACATCAACCAGACCTCTAGAAGAAGGGCAAATGTCGTTGCTCCTGTTCTATGATAATTTGATTGTCGTGAGCACCGCTGCAGTCGGTATCAATTGTCGTTTCATGTTCTGAGAAAACTCACAGAGGAGGGCCGGAGTAAACCAGTGCAGCTTGTGTCAAACACAGCCCATACGATGGTTTCTCATTCGGATTGAATTGTTCCATGGCAAAGAATAGGAGGCAGTATGAAGAGCTTGAGATCATCCAAGATACGCAGAAGCTGTACCATGTCCGAGAACGCTTAATTGGTTCGTTCCCGATGCAATTGTTGGTCAATAGCCGGAAAAACTGCGTTCGAGAAACAAGGGCGGTTACAAGCAGGAGAAGCATTCCTATCCCCCCGGAAAATTGAAGTGCAATGAATATTTTTAAAGTCAGTATATCAAGGGCGGTTGAGTTATCAATGAGAACGTCGATGGTCACTTCGCTGGCAAGGAAGGAAGGACTGAGGCCCCGGACGAGTTGAAAAGCTGTTCGAGATGTGAGGCCCAATGGATGAGTTCACACAATGTGTTTGACTCACAGTGCTCCATGTTCTGAGCTGTCGTTCGTTTACAAAATGTAAGTAGTACGAGGTCCTTTGACTTCATATCTAAAGTATATGAAGACTAAATCCAAAAAAAGTCATGTCTGTATCAAGACTTTTAATCCCTAGGTTCTTGATTACAGAGGTTGCGGAGGCGACGTCATAGCTTGAGTCTGCCTAGAAGAGACAAGGTTTCCCTTGGTTTCCCTCAGTATTGATTCCATCTATCAAATGCAGTGATCCCGACAAGTTCTGATAACTGCATAATTATGGTCAACATGAGTACATTGATTCAAAGCACCCATCATTCAAATTGTGGACCAAATCGCAAGTCATTTCACACCTCGTTCTCACTCACTCTCTCGAAAGATTACAGCTCTCCTGGGTGATATCATGATCTGTTCTTCATCTTGTTGAACAGTTGTCCCAGTCCCAAAATTTTCGAGGTTGGGCCCTATATCCATTTCTATCACTACACATTCCTCACTTTGTTGTCGGGTTTGGTACTCCTGTAAACTTTTCCCCTGGGTCACAGTACTATCATCCGATGAATGTTGGGTTGTATGCATACAGCACCGGAAAAGCCATCGAATGAGGTTGAACCACAGCTGGACAAAGTCCTGAGAAAGAAGTGTGTGAGTTTTCTGCTGATACCGAGATAGTTTGGGATTTTACCGTTTGGCTCCCAAATATCATCACTCCGATCGGAGGAAGGGTGGCCAATGCTAGATCTGCTCGGTAGCCCGCCGCTCTATTTAAAACAAAGACAACAGATATCCTGCAAATCCTAGAATGAGTACTGCGGCTTATTTTCCGAAAGGAATTGGAATTGACGTTACTGCAATCAGTCCTGCTAAACCAAACACTATGAGACGAACAATAAGGGCTGACATTTGTTCCTTGTTCCTACTGTGGAGACTCTTGGCTTTACGGTTATCACCATCATGCTCACTTTGGGAGTGTATAAAGGCACTGGAAGGATGAGAAGAGCTCCGGGTGGCTTGTTTGCGCATAGTGACAACTAAAACAACTGAATAAATAGATAAAAAGGCAGTTAGGAGTCAGCACAAGATAATAACAAGAAAATGGACTGACTCAATATGACTATAACAGCCAAAGCAAAGGCAAGAGTTAGACAGCAAACCAAGATGGGACTACTTAGGTTGTATAGGTTGCATAGGAAGACTGCATTGAACATAATGCTAGATATTTCTGGAGAGGGACCTACGGGACAGGGTTATCCAAGATGCAGTAGGGATCTATGGCTAAGTCCCGCTGGACTAGATGAGGTGAAACTCCACCGACCTGTATGAATATTGAGAGAATGATTCGTAATGAAGCAGTTCAGGACTGTCAAAAAGAAGTGTACACACAATGAGGAATCCAATTGTCAAGATGACCCAGAGAATATATGGCGCCAACAGCAGCTGGCGTATTGAATTAGTCTCACTATCTTTGCAAGAACATTATAGAAAGGCGAACTTACTGAATTTGTGACCTTCCGTCCACCAGACCACTTCCCTAAGGCTGCGGTACGGAACATTAACCATACGTCTAGAAGGAGGGCAAATGTTGTTGCCCCAGTTCTGAATGGCAGGCATATTCCATGAACATCAGAACATGCATAATTTAGTAGGAGCGCACTCACAGAGGGGGGCCGGAATAAATCAATGCAGCCTGCGTCAAACAAAGCCCAAAGGTAGGTTTCTGATTTAGATTGAACTGCTCCATAGCGAAAAATAAGAGACAATAGGAGAAACATGATATGACCCAGGATATACAGAAGCTGTACCACGTCCGAGAACGATGAATCGGTTCGTTGGAGACCGTCATGGTGCAGCTGTGGGTCAATCGTCGGACAAACTGCGTGCGAGAAGCGAAGGCGGTTACAAGGAGGAGAAGCATTCCCATCCCACCAGAGAGTTGAAGCGCAATGAATGCCTTCACAGGTAGTAGATCGATTGTTGATGAGCTGGTAACAGAAATATTCATGATTGCTTCATTGGACAGAAAGGAATGACTGGGACTGGGACTGGGCATGAGCTGTAACGCTACTCAAGGCTGTGAGTTGATAGGTAGGCAGTCCATGATCAACAACTCACTGAGCTCCATATTGTCGCACAATTGTTCCTGCTAATTTTGAGAAACGGCGAGGGGGCACTGGGGTGATTGACATGCTGCTGATATAACGAGGAATTTGTGGGCGATGATCATCTCAACTGGAGTTGGAACAAAGAACCCAGTCATTCAGATCATGACTTTCAAGATCTTTGATATATGATCCTTGGATGAAGATCCATAGCCTTGTTGGTCAGTCGAGGGTCCAGGGAAAGACCATCCACAGCCCGTTGATGAAACCATGGATATATCTTCTGTTACGAATCGGCGATGAATGTTTGAACCCCCATATACATATATTGGCCGCTGGGAATGTGCTGCAAAAGTTTACAAATCCGAGTCTTCATGCAAGTTGATTCGGAAGGCGCTTATTTTATCTTGTTATGTAATAACGCTTGTTGTCTTTGTGTCTCTCCCATTTAATGACACTTGGGAAGTACTAACCTGCGATAACCTGTTCGAATTGCAGGCGGACTGAGGTCGGCAGCAACACTCAATATCGTCTCAGTATGATATCAATTATTCTTGTTCAAACTTTCGACCTGATCATCTTGGCCGATAGAAATGTCAAATGCGCAGCTTTCCAGATTAATACCTCGACGACCTATGCAATCTCAGAATGGTTCTTGAAGCAGATGGATGTCAATATTGTAGATGATTGCATGATTGTGCCATACGGAATGTATTATCTCGTGAAATGGTAAATCGTGTTATCAAGGCATCCAGTACGGCTAACTTCGAACCCCCAATCTTTTACCTCTTGGCCGTCAATTCTCTCAGTCTCTTTCTGCTCGAACCTCCCTCTTCCACTCCTTTCGGAATCGTTGATTGCTACTTGGCACCATGCAAGCTAAAATCAAAGCATTCGTTTCTCTGCAGCTCCTGAGCGCATTGTGTTTTTTTCTCCTTACAATAACCGCCGCATTTTCATCACGAGTCAAACGATACGCAACCTGGTACACCTTTTGCGTCTCATGGATCATATCGAGTTTAAGTTATTCGTTAACCTTAATCGTGGACGTGTATGCCGGAGCGGAAGGATTTCACAGAGACTCCCATTTCGTTGTGGGTAGTATGGAATGGAAAGCAAAGAGGGCATGTACGGTGCAAGCTGCATTAATTTATGCCACTCCCGTTTTGTGAGTTCGTCAGACCTCTCGATTCCAGTCGTTGTTTTGAACAGTGTGCAGGACAGGCTTTACGAGCTTCGCTATGTGTATGCACGTATGTTCACTCGAGCTACGACTGGATTTAATCTAAGAACTCGCTGAATCACGTCAGGTGTTACTGTATGTTCGAGCTGCACTTAGAGTGCCCATGAGTCGAGTAAAACCAGTCACAACCACTATGGTATTAATATCCAATCGATCATGTCGTGTTCTGATATGACTCGGAAGATAGCTCGTCGTCATTCCTTATGTGATCTGGGCCACTATGTTCATTGTGTTGTTTCAGGTAATGTAACCATCTCTACCACGTCTGATCACTGCTGATGTCTGTTGCGAAAACAGCTCGGACAAGCACAGCCAAACGCCGTACAATTGGAGCGTTCGGGATATTATTGTCACTTAGCCTTGCCTCAGCCGTACGTTTTATCTCAATACCATCCATAGATTCATGTTGTGCTCCCCTTTCTCCGTCCTTGCTGCTTGTTGTTGAAGTATAATGGTGTATGTTTAGTATGACCGTCTGCTCCAGCATCGCAGTCCTAGCATCAATAAGTGTGGCCATTGTTGAAAGTGAGTTATGGCGTTCAAATTATTCAGTATAAGATGTTAATTCTGTCGCTTATAGCGTGGATGGCCATCGCAGTCCACAAATATCGGGATGCGCTCCCTCGAACTACCCATCCTATGACCTTTACTCTGCGAGTTTTACTGTTTGGATTTGTCGACCTCTTCGCTCTAGTGTTAGTCAATCCCTGCCTAATACTACATTATTCGAAAATTTGTATTTCCATAGTGTTGGGCTACTGATCTTGATCCCTTCGACGCGGAAATTTGGTGCTAACTTCCTGCTCTCTTTGAGTGAGTGTTTGTATCCCCTCGATTCTTCTCCCATCTGACACCTCGTTCATCAGTTCCCGTGATGGGGATATTTATGTTTGGATCCCAAACTGTACGTGCTCTATTGCTTTGAAGAAAGTATCTTACATACCAGGTCCAGGACATTCTACGAGCCTGGATGTTCTGGAAGAAACTACCTTCTGAGACGGCTTCTTTGCCCACCAGAGGTCCACATTATTCGGATGATTTCCAGTGGTAGGCGTGGATGTTGGCGTTCATCATCAAGCCTAAACGTTTCTAGTCAGTTGCAGGCGTCAAATGAACATCATCATCATCCTTCGCTCCTGACCCCAAATTCCCGTACGCTGGCTGTTCCGGTTGAGGATGATACCACGAACGTCGACATTGAAAAGCTGTTACCCATTAACAAGCTGAATTCAATTGACGAAGAAAATTAATACAACTCCAATAATCACAGTGCAGTGGGAACGATGAGACGTGAGGAACAAGCACTGTAACGAGTCAAGGCTCCAAACGACATAGATGATGCTAGTAGGTTTCCCTTCCCGGACTCTTTGCGCTACCGATATCTTCGGCGTAGGATTGGCTATCTTGATTGAAGAATGTACTATCGCCTGCCATATGATCTCTAATAAGTTACCATAGAGCAATATGTATTATTCATTTGGACTGATTTCATTTTCACGTTTCATCAGTCTCAACATCACAGACTCTTTTGCCGTTTTCGATGAGAATCAAATTTCAGCTAACCGCCTCGTATATTGTAGGATTTGTGGTGCGTCTATGATTGTTTCTTTCAATCATGGTATTTTTGATTAGTGCATGTCAGAAGTGTAGGAATGTCCTTAAACAAGTATCAGCTTCAACCTTTCATATGGGACGTATACAATATACCTCAACACCTTGGACAGATCGTGGGGCCCGTTGCTGTTCAACACAATGTATTACGAAGAGTATTGAAGCTTGCATGATACTACTAGATAGGTTCATATGCTGCTATAGTCCCGACAACTATCAGCTACGGTCTTTCGTTTCTTTTTTGATCACCCTCCCTTTTCTATCTGTTGCCAGCGCAGTTTTCTTTGCCCGTCCTTGAAGGGCGAAGGACTTTGGTTTTAGTATCTTTGTCTCTGGTCCTTCTTTAGTTTGTGGTGTATAATGGATATAATTTCGAAGTCGACCTTTGAAGCAAGATCCAACCTGGAAAGTGCGTTCGGCAATGGTTACTTCTGACCCGATTGTTGCTTACTCTGACCGATTCATGGCGACAGATATTCCCCCGGACTCTTCTCAACATGATGCCTCACTCATTATTCTGTTCCTCGTTCTTCAAATTATCGGCCTGGTCGGCAGTATATTCACCATACTCATTGCGCGGTTCAGTCCTGTCAGGCGCCATCTGACATGGTACAATTTCCTCGCATCGTGGATCATCTCTAGTCTCTCGTACAGTTTATTGCTGTTTGCGGGCCAAATCGATTTATCAGGGAAACAAAAGTCCGAGGTACCGTTTGGGCTATGTGTGTTTCAAAGTTCAGTTATCTATGCTTCACCTCCTCTGTGCGTGTGGCGTACAGCTTTGACAAGTTGACAACTAATGAATATGAGGTTACATCCACAGTTCCGCCGCCACTATGCTGGGTATGGTGGCTCAGGTCAACCCTTCCCTTTAAGTATTTTTTCTTGGCACTGAACTGATCTTTTCAGTAGATCTGGTTCAATGTGCATTCGATGCTCTTCAAGAAGCCTATGATAGCACAAAAACTTTTGACCAGAATTGTACATCGGATTTTTCGATCCCTCGATCTATGTTGAACTCACCCTGGTTGTTGTTACAAGGTCTTGATTTTACCATACATGCTCTTTCTATGCATATCTGCTGAGGCATTGGTGGTGAGTCCTAATGCCTTCCACCTCTTTTTGAAGCTTATGCAAGCGCCTACTGCTCATAGTTCGGTCTTATATATCCTGACGCTGTGAGAGGTACATGCTGATTACTTTGTGTGCCCTTTGATCTTCGCTCAAGAACTACTATCTCAGTGACTGGATCTGGGATGTATTGTAATTCTGGCTTGGCTATTCCGTGAGTAGAACGGAAACATTTATGCTGAACGCGTCTTCATTTGATTCGTCGTGTTCTAGTGGAAGAATATCAGCTGGAGTAGTGGCCGTAGTGTTGTTCCCAGTTGCAGTCATCGAAAGCGAGTTGATTCTCCTGATTTGACTAGTGATAATTTGACCTTTCATCCTCAGTTTTGATCATTGCTTCTCTTCGCAAGTTTTGGTCCGTATTTAAGAGTCCTGGTACTAGCACAAGTAAAATCAATATATTATCAACGATAATACGGGTGCTTTTGTTCAGTATTTTCGGCATTTTGGCATTGGGGTAAGCACAAATAGTCTGGATCTGACGATGTAGTTTCAACCTCATTTCAGATTAAGTGTCTTTTTCTTCTTCACCATCCATCACGGAGCAGCGCTCAACATTGTGATTGCGTTCAGTAAGTGACCTCAGTTTCAACCTGTGTATTTCAACCTCAACACGCTAATATTCTCAGTCCCAGTCATGGCCGTCTTCACCTTTGCGTCACAAAAAGTCCGCTCCAGGCTATCATGCGAAAAATTAAATCTTTACTGAAATACTCCTCCGCAGGATCTCCTTGAAGTTTGGATGTTTCGGGATTGGAGGAAGAAAGGGAGCTCGGCCGTATTCATTCACGCAAGGGCTATGGCTGAATCTGACTCGACGCTTGGAAGCCCTGGATCTGTGTATGACGACAAGGACCTCCCGCCTCTGCCCGCTTAACGGAATGTCCTATTACACTGGATTAAGCTTTGTGACTTGTCGCTCTCAGTAGGATCACCACAACTTGATCTACTGAGTTCCATACACTGAATTCCATGTTAACATAGTGTTATTACAAATTGAATTATCCGCTGGCAAATAGTCTGTAAGAGCTGAAGCTCTGAAGACCCAACAATCAAACTTCCTTTTCCATTCCGCCGTCCCTTTGCTCATGCTTTAGCTTCCCCGACAATTTCTGTTTGAACTTTTTGGCTTCATTCTCAGTACTCCTCCCAATCCACGCAACTTTCCTAGCCGCACTCCATTGCATGAGCCCACGATGCTTCCTATGTAATTCCCCTTTTCGTCTATTATAGTCCTTTATTGCAGTTTTCACGTTCCTCACTCTCCCTCCTTCAAGATCGCTATTTTCGTCTGAGCTACTCGATGATGGCGATGACAAAGACGAGGAGGAGGAAGAAGATACGAGCTCGGCATCACTGTCCAATCCTTCTTCATACAACATCTCCTTTGATACCTCTTCTGATTCTTCCGCCGCATCAAGCACCTCCATCACGTCCGCAAGAGAAGGATCCTGATCTGCCAACCAGTGATGATATCCGCTTAACCCAGGCCAAAATCGAACCTGCATCTTCAGCTCGCCGACTTTTTCCCCGATATCATCACTAGCATTATATCGTCCCCTTACCATCGCATTTCCCTCATTCCGCCGTATAGAGATTCGTACAGTAACTTCCTCGAGGTCAGGAAGGTCTTTCAACCACAACGTGCCAAACGCAGGTGTCTTGTCTGGCCCGAGGGCAGTTTTTCGAAACTGAATAAGGAGACATGATGCGAACCGATTCTTGACTGCCAGACGGACCGGTCTATCCTTCTTCTGATGCCAACCATCATGCAAACTGTTAGGGAGAGCTTTGTCTCGACCGTACAGGGTACGGAGTAGTATCCTCGCGGATTTAAGGTTATCTGGAAGACTTCCCGATGCGCGCATTGTTTCAGATTTGACTTCCAGTGTGCCAACATCCCAGCCTAATGACGCTTTGGGAAAATATTCCTGGGATGGGTGAATCTGTACGCTGCGAAATACCAAAGAACACTTCAGTCTGCCGTAGCCTATACCGCCGACAAGAGGGAACGTGTCGGTGATCTGCGATCTGCCACGTTTGACGAAAAGCTGCTGAAGTGGTAGGACAACAACACCTATGAGTGGATCGACCTCGTGCATCCGAGCGTCGCGAACAGCAATCATGACTACGGTAGTGGGCCAAGACTTGATAAATCGCTCCGTTCCAGCGTCATACTAGGTCCAACTGTGAGCAGGATTAAAGATCATCGGCTGAGACACTCACATAGGGATTATTTGTCTTCATTTTCGTTCTTGTTTTGTATACTTTTGCATGGTTAATAACGATTGTGCAATACGGGCTAGGCATATCGTCACCCTCCTCTTCCTCAACGCCATCTTCACCATTCTTGGTCCCTTTTGAGCCGGACTGTCTCGGATTATCAACCTCCACACCGGTAATCTGCTCTATCCGCATACTCAATATACCGGCAGGCCACTCCCTAGTTGGCGACGTGCCTGATACGATCTCTTCTGTCTTTTCACGTAAATCTTGCTTCTTCTGTTGGTCGACTTCACTTGCTTTTTTGCCCTGTTTCCGTGTCTCGGCTTCCCGCAGCTTGGCTTTTGCTTCTTCCTCGATGTCACTCTTGAGATCCTGCACGTTCTCGCCTTCTTTGTTTGCCATATGCTGTTCGAGCGTGGTTTTGGCAAAGTACCCGACAGACCAGGTGAGGCTTCCGGGCCAATGGGATTTTCCATCCTCGGCGAGGAAACGGTCCTGTCGATGGCCAATACGATTACAGGTCTCGGAGGTATCCATGATATCGAACAAAGGCAATTCAATGGTTCCAAGATGATCATCCGCAGTGAAGCGATCTAGAGAAAGCGAATATTCTAGGATCAAAAACTGCAAAGATGGCGAAGCTTTTGACTCACCAGAATCCCATAATTGAAGCTTGAGCTTCTCTTGAGCGTTTAGCTCTGAAGGAGTGACTAGCAATGCAGTACTTTCTGCCCATATGGGATGAGCTTCGTTCTGGATTATTCTATGCAGTGATAGTTGAAAAAAAAACACTGATCAAGTACTGATCCACCGACCTTGTGGACCAAAGTGGCTTTCCCCACTTCCCCCAGCTAGCAGTCACATATACATCGCCTTTACGACCGTTTTCGCTTTTCCATATCTCGATACCATCCCCATTCTTGTAGCCTGTTGCAGACTCGACAGTAATCCATACCACTCCGCGCGCCTCTGTGTCCATTTTCTCTCTTCCCATCAACACTGTCTTCAAATCCACACTCAGGCTGCGCGGAGCTACGTACTCTGATATCACAGCGTCGATGCTCTTCTGTAGCCAACCTGAAAGACCGGGCATGTCCATCACGTTTAGGAAATTCTTCGCTAGGGGTGTGGCAGTGAGTTTGATTTTTGGTTGACCCATGAGGGTCAACGTCATCAATGACAAAAATGGAGGATTTGGAGTGAGGTGGATTCTGACTCGAGCTGTACTGATTATTCCAGTTATATCTACCCATACGGGGAGAACGATTCCGCCTGTTAACCAGAACTGCATCAAGAGATGTAGATTCGCAGATCTTCCCTTTAAAGATAAGCTGGAAGATGTAGCGCGATACGCTACTGCAACCTCAAAATTGACGAAATCGCCCTCTTCAGCAGCCATTCCGGGGCGGGCCTGGGTTGCATCGGCTCCATCCAGCCATCGGATTCCCAGTATCCGAAGAGGCTGAGAGCCTTGGCCGATGTCAGCGACGCGTACTGCATGAATCATTTTCGGCAATGAAGCTTGTAGAGAGTCCTCGAGCATGTCAGAGACCGAGGTGAATAAAGCAGGATTTACAATGGGCCACAGAGTGTCCAAGAAAGAGTTGAGCCAGACAGCAGATTCTGGTCTTTCTTGAGCCGATGGTTTCGTCCATGGTTTCTAAATGCACATTTGATCAAAGAAAACGAAGTAGAATTCGACAACTTACCTCCTGGTGGTTGTTATCATTCTCATCCTTGGTCTCATAACGAAGGACAACAAAGCCTGCAGCTATTGCCAATAGCGTGTATGCCACAACGCTAATATAGATGTCCAGGATGCCAGAGCCCTCACCAGAAGTGCTTCTTATGATTATTCTTGGTAGAATCTTCGATATAATCAAGGTCGTATATCCACCTATGGAAACAGAGATCGCAGCAACTAATGCGGTACGCGTACGGTTGTGGTTGGGCTCTTCCCACCAGCCTTTGTCCGTCTCTTCCCATACAACTCGTTCCATTTCAGTATGCCGTTGTTGATCTGTTTCCTCAGTGGACATGTCCTCTGTCGCTTTCGAATCAGAACGAGAAGGTGGTATTTGCTCGGGTTCGATAGACGTGTTGTCGTGAATGGTGACAGGAAAATGAGTTATAGGGTCGGTGACTTTCCGCTCATTGGCTGTGGCCTTGGAATTTCCGTTTAGCTCTCCGTCACTATTACGCCGAGGGTTTTTGTCAACAGGAGAAGGCATGCTGGAAGAGTTCAACGTGAAGAATTGTATACTAAATAGACTGGCTGTAACTTACCTGACGTCAAGTACACCCTAATACTCCATCTAACCGTTCGCGTCATAGCTAATTTATACTGAAAAAATAACACAATTTACTCCCTAGCAACAATCCTACGAATTCTTGATTGAGATATACACATGGCATATGTTCGAGAGCTTGCTGACTGTGAGTGAAGTATTCGGAATCGATGAAGGAGGAAAAAAAGCCTGGGAGGAAAAAAGCCGCATTGAGTTTAATCTGATAGCGTTCGCCGGGACAAGCCGCGAGAGGCCGCGGGAAAATTCCTTCCCGCGAAAGTGTTTTCGATCCCAACTTAGAACTCAAGCACGTCCCTCTTCAAGAATTATCACAGCCGACCTTGCCTAACGCCACGGTGAATGCGGAGGCAACTTTACATGTCTCTGGCTTGTTAGTACTCAGTCCCGGTTGAATTTCTCCGTTCAGGTGGCCGATCACAGTCGACTTCTTTCTTATTGAGATGAAGCAAACACTACCTCCAGTATGCATGCAGCACTATCTTCTATGTGACGGATGTCATTCCTTTTGAGTAAAAATCTGGGTTATTTCGAAGGTTTGGGGTTCACCTGCAGGCATATGACTGACTTGCAAGGCTGCCTTCAACTGGTGAACCTCAATTCGCGGACGATGGGCTATCGAAGCAGATCTCAGTAATAACTTTGATACCGTCAACAATCGCTGACCGGTATTTATACTGGACTAGACAAGTAATCGCACATCCACATTCCCCTTGGACAAATTTGCTCCGAGTCCTTAAACAAGCACCTTTTCAACGTCCATTCGGGTTCCTCGTTATTTTTCGCAATGAACATTCCTATTCCGCCTATGCTTGCTCTCCAAGCGAAGCCTGGAAGTTTCCCTTTCGCTTCGAAATATGTTCCTCTACCACAAAACTTCCAAGCGGTCCTTGGTTCTCAGGTGCAGGATACAAACACCGGTCAAACCTCCTTAAACAGGAGTGCCACATCTACAAATGGATGGTTCGCTCCGCTTTCTTCAGTAGATGGGCAAGAGGCTCCGGTATCCCCCATTTCTTTAAGCCCAAATCATGCCCAGATCTGGAGCACCAACGGCCAAGTAGGTTCTTCTGTCTTAGCCTTTACGCTTGGAGCCTAATCTGATCGCTGATATGTCTAAAGATTTTTATTCGAGATCTTGAGTCCGCCTTCGGCACTTATGTCAATGGTACACGAATCAGTGGCGATGTTGCCCTCGCAGATAATGATACCCTGGTGATTATGGTTTTTTCAAGTTGTTACAAGTTTTGTTACTAGGGTCTCATCCTTGGTATTTGTAGACTCTGGGGATCGTAGTTGGGAGGAACGCCAACACCCCGGCATATGTTACCGATGAGCATCTCAAACCTGTCATTGCCAAAGTCACCTGTATTGGTGTTTCTTCACGCGCGCGCCAGCGTCGTTGAACTTCTCCTTCTTGTCCACATCTGTCGTGCTTTGTGTTCACTTCACTATTCTATACACATGCATATTTACTGCAGACTACAGACATTCGCAGTAGCCATGGAATCTTCTGACACCTTGTAAAAAACTTACAATTAGGCGTTCGTACTGTAAGTCGATGAATCCACAAACTGCTTGCTGTAGAGGTACAACATATGTAAATCTTGATTGATGAATGAATTTCGTGAAAAAATGCAAATTGTGCCTGCTCGACTCCAGAAAAGACAACGAAGTCTCTTCACATAGTCCGAAGGCGACGATAGACTACATACCTATATGATTGACGGTCAGCTTCGAGTATCGATTGCATCATTTTCTCTGCGAGAGGAAAACGCATTTCCTTTGCTATATCTTCCGAGAGCGTCTGTTACATGTGGTTGCTCTGTATCTAGGTCATCATTGGCCCACTCCTTAGACATGAACTTTGAGATCTTCATAGAAGACTCTTATCAATCTCATATAAACAAGGAACTCTTTGTTGTTGACTTCGATTCGAAAATGAACGCCATGAGGCTGCACGAGAAGAATAATGATCGTCGAAATGTCTATTACTGGGTTGCTTCACAAGAGGTGTACAAGACTGGAATTCCCGGAACCACAGTCATTGAATTGACCAATTGTACTGCTGGCCTTCGGTAGAATATTTAGAATAATCAAAGTATCACCTAGGGAGGTATGCACGAGTCAGTCCAACTTTGAACGACGGGTGATTTCGAAAGGGTTACTTCTCAGTATTCCGGCACAAGTTTTAAATGGACCATAGTATCTAATCTGAGAGCGAATACACCCCCGAATTTGAGTGGATCATCAACCACCTGAGTAAAAATCCAGTCCTGCGATTACCACTGCAACAGTACCTTTCGAAGTTGGACGATTGTCCATAGAAATCATCCAGACGTCTGAATAAACTTCACTACCAGGGGGAAAAATACAATATACTCCCGAGCAAATACTCGCCTGTGGGTATAGAATGGGATAGTACAGACCCCACTCTGAAGTAAGGAACGAGATTCTAAACACAACTCGTGGGTTGAGCGGAAGTGAGGGGATAAGGATAAAGTGGGTTGCCACCAACTCGGCTCAGAGATTGTGCAAAGATCGAAGTCACGAACGTGGATAACTTGGAGCCAGGCGGAACGAAACCAGTCCTGGCCTCGTCGAAGGAGCGCAAAAGAAGATGACGCTAGATAGGAGCAACAGAACCCTAGAAAGTTTGAGACGTAGCGAAATTCCTGTAAGGTTACCAGCAAATCCTTGGGGTCTCATCCCCAAACACATAGCTTCCGTTATCCTGTGAGGATCTTACGCGCTGATCTTTAAAAAAACTCTGAACCTTCTCCTAAAATCACCGTGAGCAGAAGAGAAAGGACCCCCCACATTGTTTGTTACGCCTTGGGCAGCCTACGTGTAGGCCAAAAGCTTGTCGAGCCATTACGGTGGCCACAGAGGAAGCTTGAGTACCCTTCATACCGATTGATGATTGCAGTAACTTGGGCCTAGGTCCTAAATGATATGAAGAGGGGTGTAGTATATAGCGCCGATTGTCATTGCACAAGGAGTATACGAGAAAAGAGCCCTTAAACGGGGCACCTTTGACAATATCATTTGAAGTTACCTTGCTCGTCCACCCAATAGCTTACGATTCGGTCCAGATGGTAAGCCGTAAATCAGAACAAGTCCGACAGCTCTTTCTCCACGATAACGAGATCTCTACATCCTCTTACCTCTTCTTTCTTTATGGGTCTTGATTCTCATTTCAAATGGCGGATTGAGTAACTTTGAAGTGTACCAATGTCACTGCTGAAGTGAAGTTGGAATTCGAAAGCGATATTCTTAAGAGGGTATAATGACGGATCTGATACTACATTGCGCATTGTGACTTAGCTTACAATTCTAGCGACATCGTGAGTAGGCTTGAGCAGGCCTTTTTGACGGAAGGCGCCCATTGTCGCGACTCACAAGAGCAGCAATCCAAGAACCAATTAACATGATGTAGATAGAACTCATCGACAAACATAAGCGGGGAATCGTTCAGAGGATTGGGAAGGCGAAGAGGCTTTTTTAGCTGAGTGGTACTAATCGCGAGGGTTTGAGGGGTAGAGATTTGAAATTCCGACAGCAGTGCCGACGGGTTCCGGTGAGAATTCCCTAACCCTTACATATGTATGCTTTTTTCATGAATAAAACTATCTTCGCGAACAAACAGCCACTAGCCAGGCTAGAATAACAGCATTCACATACAAAACCCTTCCGAATAACAAGGAAAAGGAGACAACCTGGAGAACATCATCCGCAGCCGTCTTTCCCAAGTTCATGATAGAAAAGTTGTGTTGTGCACCAATCTCGCTACGGAAAAAGATCAAAGTATATGAAAGTGCGAGCCTAAACTAGGCAAGGAAAACCTAGAAAATATCGTTGCATGTCGTGAACATCATTCGAAAACAAATTGTAAAACCGCGGTCCCGCCTCCTCCCTTCCCCGCACCTGCACCTCATCACCATCGAAGTGTCCCATACATTGAAGCAAAAAAAAATGCCTCGGAACCAACAACCCGGCGTGAAACCGTGCTGTTGAACATGCAGGACCTGGTTAAGGTTTTCAAGGGAGTATTCGGGCAGCATTCTGTTGACACCGATTATTACAGGGCCGGTTACTAACGAGAGGCGCGCAAAGCGGTAGAATGGCGAAAGTTACACCCAATCAATGACCGCAATAGATATGTACAGCACTGTGTACGTGTGTACGACGTTATGCGCAAACATAGGCACATTCCAGCAGTGCAGGCAAAAGCATTAGGAGACTACACAGGTATCTGAGGAGGGCAAGTGCAGGCGGAGTGATAGAATGTCGAGCATATCGTAAGTCATAAAGGTCGAGAGACCTCGAAAAACCACATTAGCATTTCGTGTCCAAGCCAGAAGGAAAGCTCAGCAGGTTTTCGCATTGAAACGCCACGACATTCAGCAGACGATACAGCAAGTGCAACCATGCGAGTCATCCTCCCTTTGCTGAGAGGTTGGTAAAACTTCTGCGTTAGGTGCGGTTCCATGAATTGGCGTTGAAGATGCTTCGTCAACATCATCAGGGCTCGATAAGACCGAGCTGAATCGGGCAACTAGTCTCGTCCTAGTGCCTTTGTTCTTCTTTTTCTCGTCCCCGCGATCTCCGGAATTGTTCAACCCAGGAACTGTGGGTCGAATGGCAAGATGAACAATGGTCGGCGGAGGAGGAGTAACGGAAAGCGAAGATGAGGAATTAGGGGTGTGGATTGGAAAATCGCATGCTGAAAAAATCAATGAGTACAATTAACGGAAGACATAATAAAAAATTCACCCTCTAGAGTTTCTTCGTCTTGCAAAACTTTGCCTAGATGCAGGATCCTGAGATGGGATGGGGTGGAGGGCCGTTCCTCTTGCCAATCTAGACGAAAGGAAGATTAAGTTTGTCGTGTGAGCGTTGGAAGGAAGACACCGACCTGGCCCCGATGGCCATGTATTCCAGACCAACTCCTTGACCCTGCCCACGGTCGTTTCCGGCTCGAAAGTCATCACTCTCCGTTTCCCAGAAATCATCAGGAAGCAGACGGAAACAATAGGCGCCTGTGGGATTGCTTGGATTTGCTCTTCTGCAGCAATATCGGCAGTAATGGCAGGTGTTGTGCCTTCACCGTTTCCGTCCTCTGCTTCAATGCCAGCCTCAATGTCCGTATTATCGCCCATAGCCGTAGTATCTACCCTTGTATATGAGGTCCTTGCTGAATTTGTTGTACTGTAGCCCTGGCCTCGATTCAGTGTACCGTAGAGGTACTGAATATACGGCGACGACTGCTGTTGTGGGGCAAGTCCTGAGACGGTGTAGTTACGTGGCAGATCAAGGGTAGTAGAAGGAGTAGAAGAAGCTTCTGTCGCTGTCGTTCTTGGTATTCCCTGTGATCCGGCAGGCTGTTGTGCAAGACTCTGATGAGCAGCTGTATTATTTGTCGTCAAGCCGACCTCGTCTTCGTTATCCTGGTCGGTCTGGTACCCGTAAAACCGAGCAGCGGGTGAAAGAGTCGAAGAATTTGTTCGACCGGGGGAAGTAAAAGGACGAGGAATACTTTGTGGAAAAGTGCCGGCCATACGGTATTTATACAGTGCACAAATTTCGTGTGGGGAAATGACAGCGGATTTGGTCTTGTAAGCGATAGCCGACTATATGTAGTCCTTCAGTAAACTTCTGGTGTGGTGGATATTAGAAAAATTAAGTGTATGCTTGAGGCTTGAGTGCTTGAGCTCCAAGTATCTACCCGTCAGATGATGAACCTGTCGACTTTGTATGTAGTAAGACTTTTGGATTGATTCCCAGCTGTCTGTCAAAGACTGTTTGTAAAAAAGAGGAATGGAAAACGGAGATGGTCTACCAACCACTAAGATTTATATGTAGCCCCCCATTTTCAGCGGACAACCTTCTGAGTGGAGAAGTTTCTCGCAGGTCCGTTCTACAGGCAAGATCCGGCTTATCGCCTCGGTCGTTCTAGATTTGAGCCATTGGCACGTGATTATAGTAGTGCGCGATGTGTCATCAGTCACTTTACAGAGCTATCTATCAATAATTCGTCGATGGAGATGAGTTATGTACCTTTTGTCTTGAATTTAATCACACGAATACAGCAATCAGTGCTCCACCACAATCGTAATTACGAGGGCAAAACAAACTACAGACAATACTATTACGAAGTTCACAGAGGATTCCACTGGGTTTCATCCCCAGGCCCCTGGAAAAGGAAAAAGACCCATACCGATTCGACATGATTCATTGAATACTCCGCCACAAGAAAAATCAAACCCATTTTACTCACATTCACAACTCACGAATAGTCCTCATCTAATGTGACATTTGCCCTGACCTCCCCCTCTTCTAGTCTAATCCATGTCTGTACACCTCCCTTCGGCTCTGTTGAACTAAACACCAAATTCCGCACACCATACCCCCAGGAAGTGTCTCCATACCCTCCGTACCCAGCATGCTTATCGAAACAGAATATAACGTTTTTGGTAGGTTCGCGGATACACCATTCGTCCCCGTGGTCTGTAGTGGTGTGGCGACACATTGCAGGTCGTTATGGAGTTGAAGGGGGTAGAAAGATGGAGGAACGCACCATGTCCAGATATTACCGCATGTAAGTTCTTGACATTTGCATTTAACGAGTTCCAAAACGCATTGTCTTGCCCGACATCGTCTTCGTCTGTGGTGCTTTGCGTCGATCCAGAACCCAGAATGTCCGCTGGTGTACGAGAACAATTAACGAGCCTCGATTATAATTTTGAAGAAGGAAAAGAGCGTAAAGGAATTACTATGCTCCAGAAAAATATGGACAGGTACCATTTAACCCGGGTTCCTTCGTGCTATTTAACCGTGCTTGAAGATTCTGTATCAAATGTCTGTGCACAACAGTCCAATGATGAGCTGTGTATGCAAATCAATTATTTTGATGTAGTACATAGGTAGACTTACGGTGGAATGTGCACAAACGCCAGTGCGCCACGGTTCTCTGCCGGACCCCAGGCGTCATTCATTGTCGCGCTCTCGCCCTCGATCCAGGCTGCAACGGATTCATCTACCCAGTCAGGAATGGCAGTGCTATTGTCGCCATAAGAGAAACCTCCTGTGAATAATCAATAGAGCTTCGACCAGAGAGGGGGGGAGAAGGGGGGTGTACGTACCCCGAGAGTCAAAGAACCATAAAACGAGTACGGGGGACGGATCTAAATGTTCTATTGAATTATATGTTGTTGAGTTAAGAGACTGGTCTATACCAGACGCCTTCTCGTATACCTATCAACGAACCATGATCACTGGGAACAATGCAATCGCAAGATGAAGTTACTGGAACCCAATAATTCCCTGGTCCCTCAACACCACCTACACCAGCAGGCGCAACTCGAGTATAAGTCAACGGTGCAACTTGCTGCTCCCTAAGGATCTCTTGCAAATGTGTGATGTTCTTCTGATTGTCGTGGTTCTGAGATAAGGGAACGCAGCGTACAGAAAACCGAGTGTTCGATCAATGGCATCATGTGAAAAGTCTATCGACTTACCCCTTGTGTAGAGCAGAACGGTATCTGTGCGGCATTCAGAGGGGCAACAATCCTGTCTATGAGCAGCGTTGCGTTGTCTTTGAAAGCGTCTAGATGAAGGAGATTGAGCTAGGTTCAAAGCAGATTGAAAAACTTACTTTCACCCGTAATCAAGTCTCCGTTCAATACCCTATGCATGCAAACGTTTCGTGATGACCAGTTGCAATGAAGCCTAATGAAGTCCCTACACGAAATCCGGCTTCTCACTTGGCAATACCTTTTCCATAAGCCTCGTACTATTCGCGTCCTGTTCGGGTCCCCAGGAGTCCCAAGGGTTTTCCCCCCAGTGCATATCAGAGAAGACAGTGAGCTTGAAGGTGCCGTCTGGGCGGAAAGTAATACGAGGTTTATCAGGATAAGGATCTTGAAGAATTCCGAGGTTTTCTGTAACGCGACGTTGAGGAATTAGGGCTTCTGCAATTCCCAAATGTCAGCGGAAGAAGTTCCAGTGTGGTAAGTAAGTGAACATACCAAGATTTGGGACGGAAGCACCGTAAGCTGTCCAACGGATGAGCCAGGCCAAAATGAAGGGAGGCGCGAAAGATTTCATGGCGAGTGCACAAACCAGAGAAGACTCTTTGGGAGCATCACGCACATGTCTCGGCCAGATGAGCTTCCAATCAACTTCAGCCTTCTAATGACCATCGAATTCATATTTCAAAGTCACCAAAGTTATTGGCAAGCTTAACAAAGCAGTCGTGAGAACTGTACGCCGGGCCGCCCATCCGCCGCCAATCGTGTAGAGTCCTCAGGCCTTTTTGTCGTTCGAATAACACTCTTCAAGAAAACGCAAAGTAAGTCATTTATGCACTGTCCAAGTCCAGAATCCAAATCCAGTGTGCTTCGACTGTTGGCTTTACGATTTTGATTGGGAAAGATTGGGGGATTTGGGTGCTGGAGGGGCTGGATGGGTGGATTAAAAGGCGGATGTACTTTTTTAGGAACACAGTAGATTGACAATCACATCTTTTTCTTCTACACAGACATGGGGCTTCAAGAATACCAAATTGTCGGACGCCATCTTCCGACCGAGTCCGACCCAACTCCAAAAATCTATCGCATGCGCATCTTCGCAGCGAACGAGGTTGTTGCCAAGTCGAGGTTTTGGTATTTCTTGAGGTACGTGCATATTGCTCGACAGGAGAGTTCTTCGCAACGGGCTTACTGCTTGCCCTCTGTAGGCAATTGAAGAAGGTCAAGAAAGCCAATGGCGAGATCATTGGTGTCAACGTTGTTCGTATCTGGTTTTACAACTCTTTTAAGCCCTTTGCAGCCCTCAAGAGGCAGGCGGAATGGGATCGCTAATCTGTTCTGAAATATAGATCCATGAAAAGAAGCCGCTAAAGGTGAAAAACTTTGGTATCTGGCTCCGGTACGACTCTCGCTCTGGCACGCACAACATGTACAAGGAGTACCGTGAGCTGACGAGAGCGGATGCTGTGAAGAGCATGTATCAGGACATGGCTGCCAGGCATCGTGCGAGGTTCAGGTCGATTCATGTACGTTCATCTACAATAAACCGCGGTGCTTGGGCAAGGAAGAGTTAGGATGTTGACTGTCTACCAGATTCTCCGTGTTGTGGAAATCGAGAAAACCGAAGACGTCCGTCGTCCTTACATCAAGCAACTCATGGTTCCGAAACTCAGATTCCCTCTCCCTCACCGCGTCTCCAAATTCAAGTCAACTTTTGTCGCTCATCGTCCTTCGACTTTCTAAGTTGGTCAATTGTTGGCGCCGAAGGGAAGAGTTGGTGTTTATGGTAGCAGATCCATTGTTATGCGCATTGTCCTCTATGTACTATTGCTGCTATGTATGAACTATGCTCACGACAGAACTGCGAACACTCGTTTACCATACAATGTACCAGACTTTGTGGTGGTGCTCTGGTATGTATGAGTTTGTTATAGTTGAACAGACCTACCTAATTGACGGCGTAGTGCACGAAGCTACGCACACTCTAAAGTTGAGCTCGATGGCCTATTGATCTGGATTCGGAGGTGCCCAAACCGGAATTTGATTGATTACGAGGTATGCATTTGGATTCACCAACTGTAAAACAAGTTGAGGACCAAAAATGATGAATGAGGCTTTATGTAGACGGAAGTACTAATGAGACTTTATTTAAGAGGCTTTTCTGATCTGACGATCATGCTCATTGTGCCACGTCTGCTACAGGCCTGTGCGAGGTAGTGCGAGCAGCACTGGGTTTGGACAGGTATTATATAGCAAAACTTCTTTCAGAAAAACCGAAAGAGCATTGGGTGAGATCTACAGTAGGACAAAACGATGAGTGTTATCACTAAAGAAGTGTGATATCTACACAATGGTGGAGACACTGGTTGAATAAAAGGTACCGTAAGGTGGTGAAGAATAAGATACGAGTAGAGAATTGAAGGGTGGAATAGTCAATATCACTGGGAGGATTGAAGGGTGGGAATGGCCAGCGCCTGCTGCATTGCATTGTAGTGTGCAGTCCAAATAGGTGGCACTTCTTGCAATGTCGACCCGTCCTCTCCGTAAAGCATGCCAGCATTAAACATGAGGTTCACCATATGATGTAAAATTCCAAATTATCTTTTGACTGAGATGCAGCATGCACGAATATCTTGCTCTCTCTCCGCATCACTGCCCCAGTTAACTGTAGCTTGAAGGCCTGTGATTTGTATGTAACCCCTTGTTTTCCTCTTAGGAAGTTCGAATGTTTGGAGATGTTTGACTGGGGTCCACTTGTCCCCCATGGTAGCCACGAAACATTCTATGTCAATGCATATAGCCCAGTTTTCGGCCTTGGAGACGACACCGTTGAAACTTCTGATACTAGATCCAGCAAAAGTTCCATGAATACGAAGTGAGTCACTGTCCCACTTGGGCATATTTGTCTTCCAAGTCCATCGCATGAGCGCAAGTCGACGGAATCGGTTGTCTTTGTCCTTGCTATTGCCTGCAATATGATATATATAAGGTTGATTTTACGCAGAAAAGGAATGAGGCTGATTGACTCACGATATGGCAGCAATGGCGGCACCTGCGTTTCGAGGTCGTAGGGAGGTGACAAAGTAATGGGATAGGAAAAGACTCCGAGTAAGACGGCAAAGATAATCGCCACCACAGCAGTTACACGCAGCATTGACGTTGTAACTCAAACAGATAAGGATGTAAGGCGACAGATATAGCGATTGAGCTGGGCTTTACTGTGGTCACGATTCGATGCACTAATGATCAGCGAATGGGCTAAAAAGGCGACGAAAGGTATTTGCAGGATGAGTGATAGAAGAACGAGTTGTCACTGGTGTAAGAAGAAAAACGTTAATCATGATTGAGTGCGTAAGATGCCCGAAATTTGACATTACCACTCTATAACGACCAGCGTATATAGCCTGCAGACTTCGAAGAGGGTTGAACGTTGAAAGAGTCAACGACGTATGAAAATTTAAATTTTCCGATTTGTCTCATCCGGCCTTGTACTTATGTGTTCCTAGATGCGTGTTCTGAAGTGTCCCGGTTTTCAAACTGAGTAGGGGAATTATCCGTAGTCTATGCATGTCGATGTTGTAGCTCAAAACATATACACGACGCATGATCCTGAACCTCCAAGTATCTCTTCAGATACTCAACACTTATTACCCCTCCTTGACCGACAGAGAATTGTCGTTTTCAAAGCTCAAAGAATTGTTGACGACCCGGTATAGTTTGCAGCTGACAAGCGTTACCTGCCAGTGTATGTACGCCGGATGGATTGGAGCGAGGGTTAACAAGTATAACCAGAGTATAACGTATACGAGCTGCGATCTAATTTTCTCGGGGCCGCGCTAGTGTCACGGTACCCTCTAACTTTCCCTCATACATATATTCTTTACGAACTATGACTTACATTCGAACATTACTCATTCTTCAAGTCAACCATCACGATGATCATAAAAACGGATAAGGCTCTACAAGACGGGTCGAGGACGTTGAGAAACTTCTTGAAACACAGTGGACATTCGGAAGAAATCGTGAGTCAGACTCACTGCGGTACTAACTGATTTATTTAATTCCCCGATAGGACTCACCCCCAGATTATGAAGAAATTGAAGGAGCTGATTCACTGCCCGAGTCAACGCCAATATCAAACACTGCGACATCCTCCACTGCGACCAAACCGGTATCAGGACCACCAGTATCGCTCGCTAGACCTCATTCTGCTCGCGCAGTCACCAACAACGCTTCCAAAAATAGTCCTGCTAACAACATCTCTATCAGTCATCCCTTTGGTTCTATCAACTGCGCATACACCGTCGATCCTACTCTCACATTGTTCCCTTCATCTAGCAGAGGAACACGAATTCAGTCGAATGTCAAGCTCAGAACCAATGTTGGCTCAATTGATGCCGATTTGACTTTGATGCATGGAGCAAAGGAGGATAATTCGACTCTACCCAGGGCTACGATGGATATTTCGTCAAAGATGGGGACAGTGAATGTCACACTTGTAAGTTTCTGCTGGAAACATGCTCTCATTACTCACCATTAATTACCATGCAGCGAAGACCCTCCTCCGTCCTTCCAACCATCCGTCTATTTGCCTCCTCTCGTGCAGGCTCACTGTCTGTCCGAGTACCGACCAACTTTCACGGGTTCATCACCGCATACACGAAAATCGGTCGTTTGACGCTGGAGCCTTCGCTACAGTCTTCAGCAGTGGTGCTAAGGGAGGAAATCAAGGTGAAGAGGGTATTTATTGGTGACCCGAATGTATTGAGGGGCTCGGTGGAGGCTGGATCAGTTCAGACGCGGACAGGACAGTCAACGCGGGATCCGGAATCAGATTCGGAAGGAGAGAGTGACAGTGACAGTGAGGAATACGGGAGGGAAACTAAAAATGGAGGATGGGAAGGTGATAGGATCGTGTTAAGAACACCGGTGGGAAATATTGAGTTGGGATATATTGAAGAGAGGCATGCCTATACTTCGCAATACGACATCATGACAGAGTTCAGAGCCGCATACGGCCGAGGACGAGGGCATAGAGGACGTGGTGGACGTGGTGGACGTGGAGGTCGCAGCATACGTGGCATTATTGAAGGTGGTAGAGGTACTAATCAAGGTGTATTCTTCCCTCCGGCACCTTCTTCATCTTCAGGTATGTGTGCTCGAGTACTCTTACGCGAAGTTATTTAACTGATCAGGTTTGTAGCTGGCTTCATCCTTTGATTGCTTTTGAAACGTTGCTTCAACCACGAGCCGCAACTTGATGATAGCTATCACGCAGCCATCGTCTGTGCCGCTAACTTGCCAGTGTATACATATAGTTCATAGAAGGAGACTGCGCACGCTTAGTAACGTTCTCTTTGTGACTTGTACTTTTACTCACCGGAACTTGCAAACTCTTCTACCGCTGTGCATGAACCTCCCGAGCTGTCCCCTCTGCGGACTACGCTTTGATATGGGATTTAAACAGACTGCTCCGTCCAATTATCTTCTGTCTCATCAAGTTTTACAAAAACCTCACTAATGATCATCCCAACGAAAGAGCTCGACGACTCAGAGTACAACGGGAAACTTAATGACGATTCCCCGACAGAAACTGGTACACTGCGTGGGGTAAATTTGAACGAAGTGGGTCTCCTCTCCGAATCAGCTACTATACTACTGAAAAATTCCTAAAACAGGTCGAACCTCCGCCGGAATATTCACCGCCAAATCCATACCATCCGAGTCCAGACAAACAGAAAAAAAGCACCTATCCCGAGGTGGCTTCCCGGCCTTTCGATGACCTCGGGCTGAAAGGCGTAAACTCTGTATATAGACACAATTATTTCGAGAGTATCTACGCTACGTATATCATTGACCCGAGCGTTCAGGATCTCTCTCAATTCCTCATTCCCGGAGCGAGCACAGATGATAGGAGATTAGGATTGAGAACAGGGCCACGAAAAGGGAAAACCTTGAAGAACCTTTCCTTGCAGTCGGAATGTGGGGCGATCAATGTTGGCGTGAGGGTGCTTGATACCGGAATCGCAGCCATGGCAACAAAAGGAAAGAGAAGCCACCTGCCGAGAAAAGTGTTGTTGGATGTCCGGGCAACGTTTGGACCAATTGATGTTAGATTGGTACGTGTTCATGATATCTGGCTGTAAACTGATTGATTTACGCCTTTCCCTACTCTACCAGCGTCTAGCATCTTTACCTCCTCCTCCGGGCCTCCAAGCTTTCCCAGAATCAACCGCAACTCGTCTCCCAATCAAGCTCTCCGCCTCATCCAAATGCGGTCCCGTGCACATATCTCTCCCAGCCTCGTTCTATGGATTCATCTTCTTCTCGGTGCCTCTGGGTGAAATTGTTCTATCCACGCAGGTACAGAAAAATGTTAGCTGGGACAGTATGTTGAACCGCAGCATACAAAAGAATAGTGGAGCTCGGACAGTTTTTGTTGGGGATTCTGAAGCGTTGAGAGGGAGAATTGAGGGTGGTAGTGAGCCTAGCGCTTCTAGCAAGGGTGACACTCGTCGTAGTGATGGTTCACATAGAGCAGACGTCGATGGTCCATGGAACGGAGATGAAGTTCATTTAGATGCTTGGTGCGGGTCGGTGCTTGTTGATTACGTTGATGAATGAATATCATCCTTGAGCTGAAAATTGCAAGCTCAAAAAATGTAACGAACCGCCTGCTGTTAGTGCCTGCCTGGATATTTCGCTACGATCTCATCCTTTAGCGCCGCGCCCCGCACGGCAGTCCCCGACTCTGAAAGTGAATATTTTGGTTGAATAACTTGAAAATCGTGAAATACTGTTAAACTCACCCTGGAGCAGCTCTGAGCAGTGCACCGAAAACCCCGAAGGCATTGCACATTTGCCTCATTTTGAATCAGGCTGCAAAAGGTTGCAAACCAGTGTGCCGGAACCCCCGAAAGACACTACACATTTGTGTCACTAGACCACTACCATCACGAAAACTCGCGACTTTTGATTGCTATTTGGTGCTTACAGGGATCTCCTCTTTCAGAGTCGGTGATCTCACTACAATCACCTCCCCAACAAAATTCAGGCACCTCAGGCTATCCAGTGGACCGTCACTTGCCTTCCTCTTTCCCGCAATGCGAAGCTATGCGAAGGCGGGAAGGTATCTGACAGCCTAAGTACCAGTTACCAAAGTTCTTATTCTCAAAAGTAAGGATGACTCAACATGAATTTGAACAGGTATTAAAACTTGTGGCCTTTATCGAGTCAACCCACCCCCGCCCCCCTCCGACATACGTCCTGCCATTGTGTCAGTTACTAGAATCCTCGCACTTCTTGTGCACCGGTACTAGCTGTACCTTTTCGAAGACAGTTCTATTACTAAACGCGACAATGCCCCCTCTTTCCGATGTTTGGCTACTTCTTGACAATTCCCAAATGGCCTCATCGTTCCCAATAGGTAATTGGGTCACAAGCCTGAGTGGAGGAGCGTGGCTGGGATCCACTGCCATAACTATTGGGAGCCCAGGTGGCAATATCTTGGTCCCTTTTCAAGGTACAAAACAACTCATTCCTCAGAGAACTACATGAAACAAGATTTGATCTGTAGGCACCTCGATATCATTCGCAGGTAACACTCCTTCTTCTTCCGATTCTCCGACCTGGTTCCTCGTTGGAATCGATTTGAATTCCCCGTACAATGTTTCATTCCCGAATCCCGGGATACTACAAAGTTACACGCAATGGTATCAAACTCCGACACTCCCTGACGGACTGCACACCGTTAATCTATCCAGTATTGTTGTCAATTTAGACTATGCAATCATCACTGCCGGCGCCACGACACCTTTGAGTGGTTCTACCATTGTAGTGGATGACGAGAGTCCAGAGATCGTATACAATGGAAATGGATGGAAGACTAGTGACAGTGGAATAGATATTGGAGGTAGTTGGGTCAGCGGACCGCCTTTAGGAAATACCACTCACCGTACAAGCAACATGGGCGATGGGTTCAGTTTTCAATTTGCCGGCAGGTCAGAACCATGCTCCAAATCTCAAATTTTAATCTCATTCTAAGCAGTAACATTTCCGTCTATGGTGTTTTTGAGATGACGGCCACTGGAAGTGTGGGCGTTGATTTTACACTCGACGGTATTACAACTTCTTCTAGTCTCTCTGTTCCCGTCGGTACCGCCATCTCTCATCCGGAAATACCAAATTATCTGCACTTCTCTTCTGGAACTCTGAAAGCAGGTAATCATAATCTCGTTCTGAGCATCACTCAATCCGATGGGAATCAGAGCTTCGTTCTTGATTACTTGACCTACGAGCCCTCATTCTCCTCGCTTGTGGAAAAACCGAATTTCACTTCTCCCGCGAGCCCTGTGTCATCTGGATCGGAAAGTTCTCCATCTGCATCAAACACGGGAGTCCCAGTAGCAGTGACGCATAAAAGGAATGTTAGGGCGATCCTAGGGGGTGCAATCGGCGGTGTGCTGGGTGTAGTCCTGATTTTTGTTGTCCTGCGGTTCTTCCTCTTGCATAGGCGGATTCAGAAGACAAATAGGGAGCAGCGCGTTGAAGGAATCAGTAAGTAATTTCGTCTCCCCCTATAGACTGGAGATACTTATAGTCTTTCTGCCTCAAGTTATCCAGCCGAGTGTTACCATTTATAAGCGGCCTCGAAAGTCTACTGAGATTCACACAAGGCGCATTGCCCAATCAGCGACAAAAAGTCCTTCAGATCCAGGCCCGGAGGCACCCCCTCCCTCTTATGATGAACTAAGTTGAGTCCTGGTCTCAGAACTGGGCCACTTCTGTTGATGTATTACTTGTGTGTGATATCCGGCCGACAAGTTGAATTTAAATGACGCCGTGTCGGAACCAATAGCAGAGCAATGCAAGATGTCAAATTGTTGTAGTATCATGTAGTCCCTGCATGTAACAGTTGTAGCGAGTTTGTATGTGGAGGGTGGCTAGAGATGAGATGCAGAATCCTTGCCGGAGCACATTGCTAATGCACATTGTCTGATATTCATTCATTGCAGAGAAAAATCCTTCATTCGAATGTCGAGGTTCTTCATCATTTGAAGGGTTCTAGGGAAAATCTACTTCTAATCGCATGCATAATCATGCAGTCGTCTTTTATGGATTCAAGTGGCCAATAATAACTTGCAAGAAGATGGTTTTATGTAGTGAATTTCGATCGAACAAGGGATTATGACTGTAGGGTAGGACTAAGGTGGCATTGGCTCTCGAAGATCGGAATCCGCCTATGAACCAGATTTTTGGCTAACCCAGTTCATCATATGCAGGAGGATCCTCCCAGCCAGGGATTCTTGTAGGATCCGGTGGTGCAATGCTATTTGCATGGATTGAAGCCAATTGTGGCATTTGACTCTTTCGATGCAGTTGCTGAAACGGTTGGTAGACTTGGGAAAGAATTGAAGGCGGTGGTGAATCTAATAATCTTCCTCGCAAAAAATAGGATAACCTACTGTTTTCCTGCAACCACCGCTCAGTATCTACCCTGTGTCTCCGCCAACGCCATAGGAAAAACAATAGGGGGGCGAATATACCTACTAAGCCACCAAGTACACCTCCTACAATTGCCCCGATATTCATACCATTGTGGACCATTGCTACTGTCATTCCCGTATTCGATGCCGACGGGAAAGGCAGCGAATCAGATGCAGACGAGGCAGAGGTAGTGAAATTCGGTTTCTCCGCGAGGAAGGAGAAGGACGGTTGATATGTCAAGTAATCGACTCGGAGGATGAAGCTCTGGTTCCCATTGGCTTGGGTGATATTCATAATGAGAGTATGATTACCTGCAAATAAATTTCCTGAAGAAAAGAGCTGATAGTCTGAAATTTCTGGATGAGCGACAAGAGTATTGAGAGGAACAAAGAGACTAGAGGTAGTTGTTTCGCCGTCAAGGATGAAATCGACATCCACGTTGCCTGTAGCTGTCCACTCGAAGACGCCATAGACATTGATCTTTGAACCTACGGATCGACAATATTGAGAATTGCGATTCACGTACTGACATTGCGACTGACCGGCGAATCTCAAGCTGAACCCGTCACCTACATTGCTTGTTCGATGAGTAGTGTTCCCTAAAGGTGCTCCGTTGACCCAACCGTTTCCGAGAATTATTTCAGTGTCACTAGTCGTCCAACCATTTCCAGTATAGGTAATCTCTGAGCTTCTGTCGTCGACCACGATAGTAGAACCATCCAATTGCGTCGTAGCACCTGCGGTGATGATTGCGTAGTCCACATTCACGAAAATACTGGACAGATTGATGAAATGCAACCCGTCAGGGAGCATTGGAGTTTGATACCATTGAGTGTAAATTTGTGTTCCAACATCCGGTAATGAAACATTGTACGGGGAGTTCAAATCAATCCCAGCGAGGAACCAGGTTGGAGAAGTGTTACTAAGGGAAATGTCACCCGTGAATGATATCGAGGTGCCTAGTATAGAAAAGTATATGATTCAGCGCCGCACCCAAAGAGTGTTCATTCTGAATCATACCTTGGAAAACGATGGAGATATCTCCGCCAATTGTCAAAGAGGTATTTCCTATCCATGCCCCAGTGTTAGGTGGTAGTACTTTTTGACTTCCAACCGAGAACGTCATTTGGGAATCGTCGAGAAGGAGCCAAACATCAGAAGAGGTAGACATTGATTGTATTTACGGAGGGGCTTCGAGCGACAGATAAGATAAATAAAAGGTGAACTAAGAAGGAAAAATCCGAGGGAAATGCGGTGAAAACAGCTGCAGTTCCTCATATTATCCACTGTGTGGACTGGTTTACATGGCATGCCAGGTACAAGAAACAAAACAAGGCTGTATCAATGTCAGGAGCCTGTGTATATGAAGTCACTTTTCGTTGGAAAATGACAGACGTGATCAAAACAGCAGTAAATGTTCCTCTTTTGATGTTAGACGTGGCCTTTTAGCTATTGTTACTTCTATGCAATGTGCACTGAACACTTGGTCCCGAAACTATTTGAAGGAAGAGAACATCATGAGATGGATAGACATAAAATATGCAGTATACTTCAGCTTTTTTTGACTTGCAGGACGCGATATACCTCACTTCGCTCAATGTGTCGAACTTGAGGGGGATTGCGCTATCAGAGTCGCAACTGTGAACGGCAGGCTTTAGCTTGATGGTTTGGAATGACAATGCCTACTAACAAGGATCAGCGAAGGAAGGGTATTAACAAAATTCAAGAAAAGGAAAGGAAAAATAACGATTTAGTCCTATTAAAGAAGAGCCGGGGTTCAATGTGCCACCCACATTGCACTTTATGTCAATGCGTGCCATGGGTGAACAAGTCCAAGATTGCTGTGATCAGGGCATCAACAACAACCTTTCATCAAATCAGACTTGGATATGAACAGAAATCGAAACGGACCACATGGCACAGGTATGAAGACGTATTCTTCGAAGTAAGTCGGGAGTTAGTACAGATCATTCTGAACAGGATCTTCGTCCTGCCCGAAATCCCGAAAGAAAGTCACCCGAAAAGGAACTTTGAAAGATGCAGGCAATTCTTGCATACGGGTGGGCGCGATGACACCAGAAAGTCTGGTCTTCAAGTTTTTGATTTGCCGGCATTCTTATGTGAGGGAGATATGACTGATACATGCTGTATGTAACTGCGAGGCTCTGAGTGCTTCTGGTTTATCCATAAGTGGTAGATTCAGGTGAACAGGAGATTATCTGCTGAAAGAGGACGAATCTGTCCAGTAGCACCATAGTCAATGCTGAAAGCAAAGAATGTGCACAATAACTATAGCAAGACATTGAAATTGTAAGACGATCTATACATACAAATATCATCCAGTGGTGGGGGCGCGGCGCGTGCAGCTTTCATTGCATTGTAGTATTTGTCCCACTCCGGCAACGCTTCCAACCTCGATCCGTTGAGTAAAGCATGTTATCTTGGAGCAAGATGGTAACCATATCGTTTGAGTCTTAAGAGCTCGAGATCATCATGAGACCCGAGTGCGGTGTGCTTGAATTTGTTTATGATTGCGACTTTCATCGATTCAGTTGCCCAATTGTCCCTAGTTCCAAGATCTGTGATTGGTATTTCGTTTCGTCTCAAGACGCTCAAGAACGGATGAGGGCTAAGCTAAGCTGGGGAAGCCACAGGGGTAGAAATAACACCAAGTAGAATGGTGCTGATGATGAGTAGAACAGATGAACGCGACGTCGACATTGTAGTTTGGATGCGAATTGTACGAAAACGGCGATGTAAACTACAAAGGTTTGAATTATGGTCAGTTCAAACACATCATGAGCTCCGTTCGACCCACCACTGACTATCTATCTGGGCTGCTAAATAATTTCCAACCAACAGAAAAGGCTCAAGAAAAGACAGGAAAGCAAAGGCACTTTCTAATGATGTTTGCTACGAAGTGGGCGAGATCAAATCATTTCAAGGAGATCTATGTTGAACGAAACTGAAAGCTCACCAAAGCGAACGATTTTGGCCGAAGAGGTATTTGATTTTATATTTTGTAGCAGATTACACTGGTGGACGAGTCCATGAGTGAGGTAGACGGCTGGTGTTGAAACTTGAATTCTATCGTGATCAAGCACACCGACGGCATAGCCACTTTTTACGTGACAGTCACAGAAAACAGCCTTCTTCTCCGGTCGACCAGCTTCGACCAGGCGCTCTCTTATTGCCTATTTATAGGATCAGCTTTCGCGTCCAAGTTCTCGTCATTGAGCCCTTCACTTGAATAATAGCAAAACTCAACGTCGTTCGTTCAAGTGAAACCCAAGATCTTTCGTGATAGGAAAACACACCGTCGGGGCAGCGTCGGGTTCTTCGAAACGAGTTATGTACAAGGCGGTGGCAACTGATTTTCCGGAAAATCTAACTCGTATAAGACTCCCTCTTTCTTGAAGTTCTGTCCTCTTCAATTCTCTTCACCTTTCAGTACCTACTCAGTAATCGTTATACGTCTTCAAAATCACCGTCGTTAGCCGTCGTTCACTATGTTCAAACCTGCTGCACTCGCCGTCTTCTATGCACTGTCCATTCAAAACGCATCCTTCTCTTCCTCCTCCGGGCCATTTGCCCTGTCATGGAACAGCACATCTCCCTATGGCCAATCTTCTGGCCTTTTCGCTATGTTTGATGGAACCTACGGATCTGCGATGAACTTTACCAGCGGCACACCCTCTTCCTCTAATCTCACCGCTTCCTACAACACTACCTCCGGCAAATTGTCGCTGGTTTGCGCTGGAGATGATTATCTAACGGGTTTGGTTGCCGCGTTGGTGTATGAGCCAGAGTTGACTCCTCCGACATATACGCTTCAGTGGGTGAATGACTCTGATGCGACATTGCCTGCGGGATCGAATAAGACAAGTCTAGTCCCCATGGATGGAGGGATTGTATCTACTGTGAGTGTATACCGACCATTTTCTCGAATTGCATGACTTATTCATTGGTTACATGTAGCTTGGCAGTGGTATCTTCAAAGAAGTGATTGTGGATGACATTGTTAGTGGACAGAACGTCACTGCTGTATGTGTTCCGTAATCTTCAGATTCGCACGAACTCATTACAACATTTTTTTTTCAAAAGTTCGCCTGGGTTCAAGAAACCACTGCAGAGAACCAGGATGTCCAAGCTCATATTGTCATTGCAGATGGGAGTAATGTTACTTGCGAGGCATCGCCCTCTTGTTAGGTTCTTTCCTGCTTTACCTACGCCCTACTACCCTCGGCGATGGACGTATGTTCAGAGAAAAACACTATGACTTTCTTTTACCAAACGCACACATGTTCACCAAGTATCACTCCTTTCTATTTATGTATGCAATACTTGCATTGATCCTACTTAATAGCAATAAATTATGTTATGCGAACTCGAAGACTCTGTCAGAAGGACAAGTTGGAGCTCGATTGTCATCTGGTTCATCCAGCTGCTGCTGCGTATATAGCTACTTCACCCCGTTCCCCAAGCATGCTCGCGGCCCGTTACAGGTATCACCTGGACGGTCATTTCCATGAATACAGCGCGTCTCGTATATGAAGGATTCTCGCTGCGTTCTCTCGATGAAGTTTTTAGCATTTCTTCAAAATTTCCGTTGACCCCGATGTGCTTACCGAGCCTCATCTTCCTAATTTCCGTCTTTGGAGTATCAGAAGTAGCAGCTCTCACCCCTCCCACCTCGCCTTTAGGTCCCGTTGTCGACTTGGGATACGCTGCATACGCTGGAAACAGCACCTCTCCTTCCGGGATCATCAATTCCAACGTAACTTTCTTCGGCGGTATACCCTACGCCAAACCGCCTCTTGGGGATCTTCGATGGAGCGCACCGAAGATGCTAGATGAAAACGTTGTGTCTGGTACAGTCACAGATGCAAGAAACTGGGGTCCGCCGTGTATTCAAACCCCGGCTATGGTGGGTATAGGATCAGAGGATTGCTTGACGTTGAATATCTGGAAACCAACGAGTGCGTCTGCCGAAGACAAACTTCCCGTAGCGGTTTATATTCATGTATGTGTTTATCTCTGGATGATTGGATGCATCCTGATCATTGTTCAATGGTACAGGGAGGAGGTTTCTATGCTGGTGTACGTTACTGTATCATCACCCGCCTTGTTGTCAACCACTCACCTCGAATCGTACTCAAAATCTATAGTCCCCTCAAGGTTTCCCCCTCTACGACTGGGTATCTCAACATCCAACAGGACTCATTGGCGCATCCATCACCTACAGACTTGGGATGCTTGGCTTTTTCGCTGGACCTGATATCGACGGTGCATCCAACAACATCGATTTGAACGTCGGCCTTCTTGATCAGCGAGCGGGATTAGAGTGGTTGAAGAGACATGTAAGCCAGTTCGGTGGGGATCCGGAGGATATGACGATCATCGGTGAGAGCGCTGGGGGAGCAAGTATGGTTATGCAGGTTACGGCGTATGGAGGTATGCTGCCATGTTTACTTTTGAAATACACCGGTCAAATTCAGGTTAATTTTAATCTTGTGCAGGAACGAAGCCTGTTCCCTTCAAACGTGTCGTCGCAGAATCGATTGGTTTCGGACCTACCATGACCAATGCTCAGATCGAGGAATACACCAGTACGTGCGGCTCTGCATGTTGAGTTACGTTGATTTTCCAACAGTGTCTTTTTCAGACGCTTCCGCCAGTTTTGTTGGCTGCCCGACATCTGGGAATGAGATGTTTGCATGCATGCGAAATGCATCCATAGGCAAGTACTACACATCCTTTTCCTCCCTAAATTAATGCGTACGCTGAAAGAGTACATCCTCACCCATAGGCGCAATCGTTGGCGCTATCAACTCTATCCCGGCAGGCAAATTTGCTCCAGTCGTTGAAGGACCAGGCGGGTTCATGCCTGACCTTCCTTCCCGGTTGATTCATTCAGGTAATTTCAGCACTGTAGAGTCTGTTATTGCAGGTCATTGCACTGGGGACGGGAAAACCTTTGCCGGAGGCTCTCCAGACCAGTTTGTAACCGATGAGGATATCAAGGATATTGTGTTCTCCAGGTGGCCAGGAGTTGTAAGTTCTTTTCGCAATGCCATCCACGTCTGAGGTGTGCCAAGACTGAATCGTTCTCATACTCTACTCTCGAAGTCGAACGAGACACAAGATCAGGCATTAGCGATGTATCCAGCTCCGAACACAACAGATCCAGAAATCACTGCAGAGTGGGACCGTGCTTGGTTGATGGCAGGCGAAATCATTTTTACATGCATGTAGGTCCGAGAGTTTTTGTGATTTTGACTCTGAATCTTGACCCGGTGAATTCTGGCAGAACTCGCTAACCACGTTTTCAGGGATTGGCTTTTGGCGGAAGCCACGCTGAATCGGAGTGTTGAGTCTGTGTTCTCCTACGCGTGAGTTCTCGGTAGTTCTATGTAAAAGCCGAGAATGCCCTGATCAAGCTGTTTACTTCATTTCAGGTGGAATGCCCCAGATACTGTACTATTTGACGCTAAACCTTACCTAGGCGCAATGCATACGTCGGATTTATATTTCTTGTTCGATGGTAAGAAACCTTCCCCACCCTTCTTGTATGGCCCAGCTTGCTGTCACTAATCATTGGACGGGCAGGTACGAAGTGAGTGCTATGGGCTGAGGAAACGAAATACGACTCAATCGTGCTTTGCCTGCAGCACTCTCGAGAATGCAGGAAATTCTTTCACAGCTTTCAATGATGTTCGTGTATATCTCATACTCTGATTGCGTAGAATGGCATTGACCCTGTATTCTCAGAGTGAATCAGCATTGTCGAGAGAGGTCATTGCATATTGGACCTCATTTTCCCAATCTGGAGATCCTTCATCGTCGAGGCTGTCTACTTCACCTGTATGGGAGGTCTTTGCACCTTTGGGGAATCTCTATGCGACAAGGCAAAGACTTCTCATCGCACGGGGAAACGATACCGCCATCACCGCATCTCAGATGCAGCTTATATCGAGTGCGGAAAGAGAAAGGTGTATGTTTTGGATGAGCGAAGGTGTGACAAATCAGACGCGGGTGTAGCGAACGCCGACTGCAGTGTATGAGCTCCTCAGAATTGATTCAATTTGATTGTAATGATAGTACGCTTGCACGTGACTCCATCGATTATCTCTCGGCATCTGCCGTTTCTTTTATTGCTTCAAGTTGCCTCCGAATTACTTTCACTCTTCAACCACCATCTATAATCATGACCAACTGCTACGTGAGTTGAAATTACCCTCCTTCATTTCCTTCTTACTATGCGCAAATTTCTTTCGCGATCGCGCTAACAATGAACTCGTTACAGTTCGACATTTCGATTGCCAACAAGCCCGCTGGACGTATCGTTTTTAAGCTGTACGACGACGTTGTTCCGAAAACTACTCACAACTTCCGTGAGCTCTGCCTTAAAGAGCAAGGTCAAGGTTACACTGGATCAAAATTCCACCGCATCATCCCCAACTTCATGCTCCAGGGTGGTGACTTCACTAGAGGTGACGGCACTGGCGGTAGGTCCATCTACGGAGAAAAGTTCGCTGGTATGTTACTTATCCTACCGTCTCTCGGCGAAAATACTCAGTATGCATCTTCAAGATGAAAACTTTACGAAGAAACATACTAAGCCTGGCCTGCTCTCCATGGCTAATGCTGGAAAGAATACCAACGGATCCCAGTTTTTCATTACCACTGTCGTTACTTCTTGGCTAGATGGTGCTCACGTCGTCTTCGGTCTGTGCTTTTCTTTCCTTTCCTTTCATGCCAATATTGACTAAAGTTACATAGGCGAGGTCGTTGAGGGAATGGACTTAGTTAAGCAGATCGAGGCATTGGGTTCTCCATCTGGAAAGCCGAGTGCTTCCGTTGCCATCGCTGCAAGTGGAACTGTGTAGGCTGTAGGTTGTCACAATGAAGTAAAGAAAGGGAAAGAAGATAACATTATCATAACTTGTGTTTAACGGCCCGCATTGAAATTCATTGCCTTGTACTGTCATCGATCGTGTTTGTGCATGTGGCCCAAAAATGTTAAGCTTGGCATTGCGTTGCGATGAACGTTTGTTGCTCTTCAGCCATTTCATTCCCTACATGCAGCGACCATATTAATACCATATAGCAACGAACAATCGCCTTGTTCCACTTCCTTCGTCTTGATTTTCTATCGAATTTGGAGTAGATACATACTGCATATGTTTACCGAAGAAACCCTTGAATTTGGATATATGAGGTGTACGGCCACGTTCAATCATCCACGACTTCAATTCCTTCTAGATGAGCCACAAAGTCTTTCAATGTCCGTCAGTATGAACAATTTACCTAAATGAATGTAAAACAATCAACCCTCACCAGAATTTTCTGCATGAGCGTGGCATCCGAAAGTAAGTACATTGTTGTTGCCCTTCTTGAGTGTCAGGTTGATAGGGACCGTCGCAAACTTCCCTGCACGAGAGTTCTTGTCGGCGATCTTGATTTTCTCGCCATTCAGCCAGACATAAGCATCGCCGGCTGCAGAAGAATTGACATTAAACCTAAACCTGATACTCTCCCAGATAGAGGACAGTCCTACCAGTAGGGTCGCTGACTGTGTAGTGGATGGAAACCCATTGAGGCTCTCCCGTGCCTTCAATGTTGTGAATAGTAACATTGCTCTGAGAGTCGACTGGAACGCCACAAGTTATCAGATCGAAAAATAGAATACAGTAACAGATAATGCGACGACGTACTGTTGTGCACAGAACGCTCGCATGCCACGCAGGAATCTTCGACTACAAGATATTTGCTTGAGACTAAATTGTTGGAAGCTGAGTAGAAGTCTGCTCACAACCCCGGCGCATTATCAGACCGTCCGCAGCGTTGTATCGCTTTCCAGTTGTTGAAGTAGTGATAACACCTGTAAAGGAGTAAAAATTAATCAAGATCAAACGAAGTACAAACTGTCACTTCAAGTTACCTGTGCTAACATCGACCTTCCAAAATGCGTAATCTTCCAGTGTGATCGTATGAGCGCTGTCGTCAACGGATATGGGAAGCCATTCATAATTGCTGGCGGCAGTCCCTTCAGAGTCCCAGGCGTCACCCATGTATATATACGTCGTTTGCTGGCTTCCTGATATCTTGAGCTCGAAAGTGTTCTGAGAGTCGTAGGTATTTGAAGACGAGGGGGCGATTCCGCTGGGTCCGGTCCAAGGACCAGCAATGTTGGTCGACCACCAGAATTGGTTGGCGCTACAGGATGTATTAGTTCCGAAAAGTCATCGAAGAAAAACTGACTTTGCGGTATAGCCTGTCTTCGAAGACATGACTAGATAGTAGATTCCTGTTGGAGTCGAGGTTGGAATTTGGATGAGTAGAGATTGTATGGCCCTCACCTCCAGTGGATTTCATCAAACCAGGGGCTTCGTACGCGCCCTCTGTCAGATATATCAAATTTCCATCGACAATCTTCGAAAAAATTCTAGTCACAAACCAAGATCGGTAACACGGGTCCCAATAGACACTGATGATCCTCCGTTCTTAGAAAAAGGATGAACGATAAGGGACTGTGATGTCAGAAAACATCCTTACAATCTCATTGATTTGCAAGTTGTTAGAATCTGCGCTAGTGAGGATGTAGGCTTCACCTAAGTAGAGTTATGAACTGAGATTGAGCATATGTGCAAGATTTGGATTAAACACAGATAGCGCACCAGTGGTGTCGACGAAGATTCCTTCATCACTGTAGGTGCGTGCGTCGGGGGGAAGACTGAATGCTGAGCCATAGACGGAGTAGCCAGTGTTTATCGAAGACGATTCCAGCGCTTGAACCAATCTGTTGACCTGGCCCCAGATCTAACCAGGATGTTAGCCCAATACCCGAGCGAGTGAAGGAAGAACATCACATAAAATTTACCACCGGAAGTAAACAACTTGGGCCTGTACATGAACTCTACAGCCGTGCTAGCGGGACCTTGAAATGTCCAGTTTAGAAGATCCGTCGAAGAGTAGATGTTGGGAACCTCGTTGCTCGCATAGGCAGACCCAACCTATTTGTTGATAAGCAGTAATTCTTCAAGAGAGTCAGCTTTTTTCCCTACCCAGTAGAAGGTAGTTCCCTCCTGCAAGATCTGTCCGCCATGGGCATCAATTTTGTTACCAGATGTGTCGGTCCAGACAGCGCCGGGGACAATCCAAGAAGCACCGAGTACGGTAGGCGCAAGAAGTATCGAGACACACAGAGCTCGAAAGTTAGTTCTGAGTTTACCGAGCATATTGATGGAGGAGTTTTCGGTGAACCTTCAGGTATTCTAGTCCTCCCGCTCTCTTTATATCGTCCTTGACCACCTCATGACTGTGATATTTTCGCAGAAAGAACACAACAAGAACTTGTGCAAGGTTTTGCGGACAAATGAAGTTTTTTCGGACGCATGGTTTAGGCGTCAGCTGGCTAATTGGACGATGTGTTGATAATTATCGGAAAAATATTATTGTCAGGGCGGTTGCGTTCCTTTGTGTTCCTTCTAGAGCGTCGAATCCGCGGGTATATCTACCTTCAACGAGTGGATCGAAAAAGGTCCGCTGCGATAATTGGTGAGATATATCATGGTATATACCCAGTGTATACCCAACGCACCGTGATCATGATGTGATTCACCGGATTCCACCATACCATATGTACGATACAGCGAAAATGGCACGGTATCTTTACCAGTCGTACTGCTCGCTAGCCTCGACGCCCTACACCTTCATGCCAGCTTCGAAAATCGACCCAACAGCGAAGCAGCCGTGTTATAGTGCGAAGATCAGAGGTCTAGTGCCAGGTATTTGCTTAAGAAGGATCAAGTAGGAATTGATCGTGAGAGGTCGGATTCGATTGAGAGAGTAATTTAAGCAGAGGGCCAGCCTCAGTACGGAAGAAAGTCGCGCTACTTGGGTAGAGCTAGTCGTTTTTGTCTCTCCTCTCCAGTGAGAATCTATGTCCGTGTTCTGGGTAGTAGGGATGACCTGCAGCTATAACGCCTTATGTCAAGCGAATTTGGAGACAATGAGGACCAGATGAGGACCAGATGAGAACTACCAGGGACTACCGAGGGAGAGGTAAACGCTTAATCACGACCGGCATTGAGCGCTTGGCACTTAGCACCCTGACCAACTGCCACTGTTCGACACATCTCTTCGCAAGCTAACCAACATACCACGATGAGGAAAACCAAATGATATATCACTGGGTATGCTTTGATTTTCCAAATAATTTGTTGCGCGCTGATCCTGCGAAGTTTCCAGGGTTCTCCATATCATAGGGTAATAAATTGTTGATCGCATCTGTGATGTTCAAGGGGCTCATGTTTTCTACTTATTTTCTCCGATTACTTTTTCTTTCTTTCCTTCCATCACGGGCACCACACCTCTACTTTCTCTTTGATGATTAACGACTCTGATGACCCAAGGTCCATAGCATCTCAACTGTACTTCCTCGTTTTCCTCAAATGCCATATCAATTAACTCACCTTTGTATCTTTCAGACTGCTGCACAGCTACTTCCACATGCTAGCCATCTGTGAGCGTCGTTCCAAGTTCTGTTCGTTTTCGAAGGCGAAATCCTAACTATGATCAGCCATTTTGTATTGGGACCATGCCTTGACATTGAGTAAGAGTCAAATTGCTTGCAAGTTGTCGACCTCCGACGATCTTACCTTACGGTGTAGAATATGAAGTACATTATCTATGGATCGGCCCGAAAACATGGAGCTCTTACTGGTTTTTCTTGAATCGGTATTTTGCGTTCTTCGCAAATATCACGGTAACTGTTTTCGAGTTCTACAATTTACCTCCGCAAGTAAGCGTGCATGCAGTAAATTGTTAGCTCTCAATGCTGATCATGATATGTATACGCAGAGGTTTGTTTGGCCCGGTGTTTGATATGTGCAGTAACTCAATTTTATGGCCGGTACTTCCAGATGTAAGAGGTTTGGAATGTATCGACAATTGGTGCTTTTTATTCAACAAGTTATCGTCTGTGGTATGTGTCCTACGTCAAATTAGAGCCCCACCTCTAGCCACTGATGAGAGGCAGTGCTTCTAACGATGCGAATCTATGCTTTATATGGGCGTAATGTCAAGATTCTAGGTTATATGCTCGGAAGCGCAACGATACTTGCCGTAGTAGCTGCAGTAGGTCTTGGGGTACTCTTAGCACTATGCCAATGATTGCCATCTACTTTTGCTTACAGTGGTCCCTATTCGGGCAAAAAAGTTCTACGGCCACCTCTGGGTGTCATATTGGCAGTGATTTCACCACGTAGGGCACTTCCTTTGGTGTGGAATACGACTGATTAAAATTATCTGCTTTGCTTCAAAAGTTCCGTACGTGAGTAAAGGCGTGTCAATTGAGGCTAACAGAGCCTTTCATTGACAATAATATTTCTGCTTAGACTTGGCCACTGCTTGGGAGGCACTGTTCTGTTACGATTCGATACTCTTTGGATTTACGTTATATCAGACTTACAAGTCTCGACATACCATGGGAATGTCACTGCGTATTCCACTGGTATCTCTGATGCTTCGCGACGGTGAGTCTCCTCAACTATCTGGCTGACTATACTAAACATGTTAAATGGAATACATAGGCGCTGTGTATTTTGCGTGAGTATCTATTAGCTACTAGCTTCCGACATCCTGACTCGAATGTCTCAGTGTTATGGCCCTCGCAAACTTGTCAAACATATTAACCTTCTATGTACGCACCGCTTCCTGCTTGAGAAATTTCAATTTTTGATTGAAACTATTCTCAGCTCGCTGGCGTAAGTTATCATCCAGTACGACTTCAAAGTTTAGTCAAGCTTCTGATAATATACGTACTGCAGCCATTTTTGCGAGGGAGCCTATCAACTTTCGCAAGCTGCATGTCCGTGACCATGATGTCTCGTCTGATGTTGAATCTTCATAGTTCTGCTCGGATAGGCATTTTTTCAACTCTGCCTACGTTCCATCGTGGAGATGATTCCACTCTCCCGACGAACACCGACAGTTTCGAATTGGATACTTTAAGAACAGAGGACTTAATTTCTCGGCGGACCACAAGATATATGACAAACGATCTCACTCGATTAGAATCACCACCTATATTATAAACTTCATTCGTATCATATAATTTACGTGTCTGCTGGTTCAAAAAGCAATATTGGAAACGTGCCCTTGGTAATAATCCGGATCATCTTCCATATCGAAATCCTCCTCATCGTCTGACCCAGAATTACCTTTGCCGGCGCTGGTATCAGAGTCCGCCGCTGTCTCGCTACGTTTCTCTCCACCCCAATTTCCCCAGCGAGCCGTATTTGCAACATCATAGTTGTGCTGATTGTAGCTCCGCCATTCCCTCTTCCAATGCGGGATGGATTTCACCCATACCACGTTTTGAGACTTCTCCGTGTCGTATTTTCCAGCAAAGTCAAACTCTCCCATCCAGTGCATATGACCTTTGATTCGTCCGTCACCAAGAAACACGATATAGCCTTTGTTGTCCTTCCCAAATGATGATTCACCCTCTCCAGACTCCTCTCCTCGCCATAGGAATTCGACTTTGAACCCAGCAGGAAATGATTCCGGTAGCGGGGACGACGTAGAGCGGAGTATGCCACTGATGCCTCCAAATTCAAACTTCCCCCACAAATGAGAGGATTTCATTGACTTGGAGATTTTGAGCGTGAAAAGCTCGTCTGGGAGGAATTGGCTCCACTGTTCTAACATGAAAGGAATCGCGACATCGAAACGGCCTTGGAATTCTTGTTCCCTCAAATTGTTGATGGACTATATATTTCATTGAGATTAACACTTGTGACACTCGCGAATGACAGATATACGCACTTTTACTGCACTATTGCCTTTGTTCGCCTTCCGTGTGATTTTCTGAGATCTAGAAATCTGAACTTCGACGGCGTCTCTCAGCTCTGGGACATCTTTGACAACTTTGGCTACAATCTTGCGCAGATCGCCTTCAGGCATCACTTTAATTGCATCTCTGAGAGCTTTATCTGAGAATCTCTTGACCATTGCACCACTATCGTCAGTTCCTGCTACTTTAGTCTCCGAAATCTCTTTGAGTTGCTTCATCAACGCCGCATTCCTTCGAGACCTTTCTTCTTCCTCCTTTCGGTCCCTCTCTCTCTCCAGAAGCCGCCGCTCCTCGTAAAGTCGTCCTGCCTCTAAATTGGCTTTATCGTACTCTTCTTTGAGCTCTTTCTCGACGAGCAAGATACTTTCCGGTACTTCGAGTTGATGATCCGCGTCGAAAGCCTGTAAAAGATGCTTTTTGGCCGCCTCTTTAGTTTTATATTGTTTGAGGCCATAATGAATGAGCTGGGCGCAGTAAAAGGCACCGGTGCGATCTTTGTAGGGAGAGGGTTGACGCTTGGCGACCTTTCCAGCTTTGGTGAGAGCTGGCCCACTGGGTGGAATGTATGTTAGGAGTCCGTACAGAGACCCACTACTTTCACGAGTGAAGCGTTCTTTGCTACCGGGAACTTCGACATAGAAGTCCGAGCCATAGAAGAAGTTTCCTCGAGTAGCCGGAGTGGCGAATTGGCGAGTGGACATCATCTGGATACTGTGTAGCAAGTAGAAAACAAGTAGAACTCAAACTTGAGCTTACAATTTAGGGGGGTAACTTCGGCAATGAATATTTGAATACCCACGCACATGTGACCGTATAACCTCACACAGAGGCTTGCAGTCGGTCAACGTACGGTCTCGTCTGTCAATCAATCTATGTGCTCATAAGGAGAAAAGTGATTTCACGGTCATAGCTCAAATGCTCCCGACTCGGAGGCAGCAGGATCATGATACAGACCAGCATGCCAGACTAGCTACTTTAGCATTCACCCGCCTTCAGTGGTGTATAAAAATGCATTAGAGATGGCGGCATGAATAAGAGCACACGTTCTTTTGATACCATTAATTATCGCTAAGTCGCAGAAAGCATGTTTGTGAGGTGAACAACCGGCGAAAAGCAAGGGAGCGTCACCAAACTGCAGTTTCACTGTGCGCCGCTCATGCAGTGAGTAATGGAAAGTGTAGGCGCCTAATTTGTCGAACCAAGCAGGGACAGACAGTTGCGCATGCATTGTAACGATACAACTCGAACCAGTCCAAATAAACAACCATCCAAGTGCTCCAACGTTCGTTTTCGCCATGGATCCTCTTCTCGGACCTCTCGGGAATTAAAGTTGCCTTTTTAGAACATTATCGCGGACCGAATAACCGACTCGAGAAGCAAAGAAAATTGTCCCAAAATCGAACGGACACGATCGAACTGCTTATTTTGTTTTGTTGACGTTCCAGTGGTTTTAAGACAGAAGACAGCCCACTTGAACGATCCCTTCTTCTTCCTGTCCTACCATCATCACCCCCGCCAAATTCATCGTTAACCTTAAGATTTAACACTAATTGATATCCATACTGTGTACCATTGGTACTTGTACGCAATCCACGCTTACATCTTTCGCCAGCTATTTCGCTTTTTTCGTTCCGGCTTTGCATCGCTATCTTGTAAAATGTCCGCGCCCTCTCCAGCATTGGCCGACCGACTTCACGATACATCGTGTCATTCTCGTCAAACTTCTCAACAGTCTTCAGCTGATTCCACAGCTTCAATCCAGTCTCTGCACCTCGCCTCAGTACCGCTATCTGCTTTTTCTACTTCGCGTGTACCTGTCTCGCCACCTTCTCATTTAGCAACTTCGCCTCACCCCAGTTCCGATGCGACATCGTATCGCGTTTACCGACACGATCCAAACACGGTGGACGGTTGCGATGGCTCTGCTCTCGGAACCGGCGAGGTGGTAGGCCTTATGAGGACCATTAACTTGATCAGCAGTCCCACAACCTCTATCATTCCAGGTATGCTTTCTTTTGAGCAGCATTTTCTTGTTGCTCATCTTCGGACTTAGCTCGCGACCTGGAGGAGGGCGAGATTCTCGCGTCCCCGGCGAGTCCTAAGTCACCCGTTGGTAGAGCTCCGCGTCAACGTGAAGAATCGTTTGGAGGTGCCCTACCTTCTTCCCCAGAGGTATTGCCTTCGGCTGCCTCGGGTCGCGTTGTTGCTAGCCTTGCGCCTATACCTTCAAGTGGCGCCACTAGCCCAGCCGTCATCAACGCTCTTTCCAGCTTGCCTACTTCTAGCACATTCTCAAGCATCCTTAGCTCCTCTTCCTTCCACACTGCCTCTTCCTCTAGCTCAATCCCAACGTCGATTTCAAACTCAGGTTCTGCAAATAACTTGTCAATGTGCAATTCTGACTCGCAAGATTTCAACAGCGAGACAAAATTCACCGCCCAGGTTAAACCTCAACTCACTTCCCGTTCTGGCAATGTCCCTGAGACTGGACCCATAGATCTCGAAGCCCTTGAGAAGGATAGTGCTGACGCGACGCTAACTTTCAATGTCAAACACAGTGTTCCTGCGCATATACTCAGCTCTGACAGTGACCATGGTACTGGCGGATCATACGATGCTGCTGACGACCAGCAGAAATCACCGAACGTGTACATCAATGGCTTGCCGTCTCATTTTCCTGAAGAGCAGCTTTTCGAACTCGCAGCTCCCTTTGGTGAAATTCGAAGTGTGCGGAGTTTCACTAGACATGTCGGAGAGAAGGAAAGTGGTTACGGTTTTGTGTTGTAGGTTTCTAATTCGAGATCAGAGCCGCAGCGCCTTTCTTATGGCCCTTTGTACAGATTCGAAACTGTGGAAGCAGCTGAAAAATGCATCCAATCGCTTCGTCGTTTTAGAAATCTCCACCCAACGTTTTCAAAGGTAGACAACCCCACCTTCCTAGTAATACTGACTAAACCTGCCCTCTTTCACCAGCAATCTCATAAAATACCCGGTTTGCCATACACGCAATCATCCTTGCAAAGTGGGTGGACGCACGAGAACGATAATGGCCCAAGCCTCGCTCATGGCACTGGTGTGCGTTCTTCCGCTGCTGGTGGCGGGACCGGCATGAATCAAACCGGCGAGTTTTCCTTCAAGACCAAAATGGAACATTTGCAGGATCCGAATAGCACAAATCTGTACATCGAAGGGTGCGCCGTTTCTTTTCTCTTGCTTTCTCCCGTTCTTCTTGTGCGTCCCTTCGATGAAACGTAAATCGTCATCGTCTTTCTAAGGGTGTTTCCTGTCAACAAATTTTTGTCCCTTTGAAAAAGCCATATTTTCTTGGTCCTTCCAGGCACTAACTGACCTTTCTCGTGACATCTTTTAGGCTTCCTTTAAGCATTGATGAACCAGTGAGCAAATTATCTTTCATAGCTTCCACTGCCTACTTGTTTCCGATCGCAGCGTCCCATCGATCGTCGCCCGTTCCTTTTTTCGTTTACACTTTTTACTTGCCATTTGTCATCTTCGCGACAGCCAAACTGACCTTCACGTTCCTTCCCTATTCTTTATTTGCCTACTTTAGTCATTAGCTGCCCTCGTATCGCCCCATCGCATCAAGAGCAGCCGATTCTTCCAAACCAGATTGAGTAACCCTCCGAGAATCATTGCCTTTGTCAGGTTCGTGTTTTTACTAAACCGCATCACTATATGTAGATTGCTAAAACTGTACTAGATTGGAAACTAGACATGGAGCTGAAGAAGTTGTTGAGCGTTTACATGGACGAATGGTCCGTGGATGGAACGATCCCGGTAGCCGAATTTCGGTTCGATTTGCAGACACCAGCGAACAGCGAGAATTAAGGGTATGTAATTCCTGAAATTGCGCTCTGACCTCGCTGATATTCTTTTGATCAAAGCGTTCAGAACGTGTCATACGCGAAGACGATTCTGCTTCTCCTGCTAGACTCACCATTGCACAAGCAGCCTTGCTTAACCTCCGTGGTCGCGACCAACTTCGTAACCGACAGCAGACTGGCGTTGACGCTCCTCTCATTGGAGCCAGCCGCTTGGTTCATGGATCCGCACCAACTGCAAACCAGGTCTACAACGATTTTTCGTCCAACGCCCACGACCTTTCTGCTGCTGCTGCAGGAGCATACCGGGGCTCCGCTAGTGACCTGACATCTGCCGCCCAGCTACTTGCAGGACTCAACAATGGTCCCCGTCGTGGAGCCAACCTTTCGCCTTACCACCAAACATTTCCTCTTCCGGATGTTCTGGGTCAGACCAACCAAGATCTGACTCCTGCTATGGCGGCTCTTCTTGACTCTCTACGCGGTAATGGAGCTCCTTGGACTGGTCATGATGATCGTTACAGTGCTCCGCAACGCCAACCTCATACATTTCGCAACGCCCATTCCGTCCTTGGCGATGTTGATCTCAATCTCAAGGCTTTCACACCAGAGTATCAAAGCCGGGTCGGAGGCGGCGTAGCCCAAACCCGAAGCGGTTATACACCTGCTGAAGAGCTCATTCTCAATGCACATGCACAAAGGCGCAAGAGTATCCACATCGGAGGCGACGAACCTTCTTACCACCAACATGGTCAACACGGGGACGATGCGGGCTTCAACGTCGGTGTTCGTGGTATCCGTACGCAAGCATCTACGATGGCTATACAGCAACAACCCTCATCCTATTACCTTCCTTCAGGAAACTTGCCTGTCGTAGTAGAATCAGATGGGGATCAAGAGGCTGAGCATCCGCCTCAGTCAACAAGGTATCCTCAATCTCAGCTCAATGGGAGGTCCCGTCAGGTTCGCAACTCTGGCCCACGCGAGCGCGATATTCACAACAACTTCCTTAGCAATAATCATAATCAACAGGTTCATGTCCGTTCGACAACACTCCCACCTTCGTCTACGCCGTCGACGGCTGTACCTCGCCACTATCAGCACAACAGCATGAGTATATTGAAATCGAGAAATATCACGAACGACATCATGCGTACAACTTCGTCTCAATTGCAAACAATATCGTCCAATCAGCCTCAGGCGCATTCAAAACACAGATCCATGAACTCTATCAGCAGCAGCATTCTTAATAACAGCAAGATTCACGATGACAACATTCATAACAATACCCACTTATACTCTGACGCCAGTGATATTCGTATTCCAGACGGAGGCTCATCGTACACGGATATGACCTCTGCTCATCAACAGCAGCATCATTATCGCCATAATTATCCTACTAAAACCGCTGGCGACCAGGAACCTCCGTTTAGTAACAACAATTTGGACTCGAAGAAAAACGCATTTGACGATGGGTCGTACGGAGTAACCACACATTCTTATACTCGAAATCCTGAAACTTATGATGTCCCTCAAACTTCCCCTCCGCTCGTCTCGCCCGCTTTAACTTATTCCTCGAGAGGGTCTGGTGCGACACTTAGTCCCTCTACGCCTTATGTTGGGTCATTTACCTCTGCTACGGATCATGAAGCTGGCGGGGAATACCAATCTGTGCAGAGGGTAGAAACGGAGGTAGCAGTTGGGGAAAGATAATGATTCACCGCAAGCATCTCGATTTTCCCTCTTTTGAAGAAATTTGTTTGTCCTTAGTTTTTCCGCTTTCTTGAAATTCCTCACGCAACCCTCTTCCCCCAGTGAACTCCGTTCGCGTCTGTTAATTCCGTATATGTTATCAGCTTTGACAGTCCTTCACAAGAAGTCCTCCATCCAGTTCTCAACCCTACCTAATCACAGCTAGTTTGTCGCACTCGCTTCCATTATCGATACACCCTTTTTTGTGGTCTCCATCGTTCGCGTTTCCCGCCCATCCTGGCCAGCTCACAAGCTTAATCGCCGTACTATACACAGACTCGCTCTTGTAACCATTGTATTTCCCCATGTACGTAGTATCCAATAATGGCGTCGAATGAGCAGTATATCCTCTTGGATCTCGAATACCTGTTTGGTGATGGTCAATGTCCTAGATATGTTCACCAGCAGTCTCAGCAAATAGCTAGCGACTTGCGTTCATACTGAAAGTGCCTGTGAAACGCAATCTTTTCTCTTCAGGCTTCGAGAAAACCGAGGGTTCTGTAAAGGCATGCCGCTTGCAAAGTCAAGCATTCTATCATATACGGTAGAAATGTCCTTTCATCGAATTATTGAGACATTCCTCAGCGATTTCTGGATCAAACGCATTCGATATATGTAAGTGCTTTCCACAGAGTTCATTTCCAAGAAACTGGGCGGGTCTTCTGAAGGCCTGAGGCCTGAGGGCCCATGCGCATGAGGATTTCTGTCTACATATAGCAGGTGGTACTTATAAGTGATTCATGAGAAGATAATGGATTTACCGTTCTTGTCATCAGGCTTCGATTGATGATACCGGCGCTATACATAGCACAGAGACCGCTGGCCGGCGCCCAAAACTTTGCGATTTCAAAGATGGCATTGTAATACATGGATGCAGTACGTGAGCGTTATTTGGTCTAGTCCCCAATCGTAACTCGGATTGACCAAAGACAAAATCCTGCTAGCGTGATGAGGGTTTTAGATGACAGAGAATGCGGAATCCAATTCCCTTTTTTGGACGGATACTCTCACCGGAACTCACGCTGATACAGTCAAAACCGGGCGCACACCGCAAACCCTTTACCTCCTTCTATATTCTGTCGGAATGTGTTCTATAAAGAAGCTCCGTTCACGATAATTTGCATTCATTCCAACGGGCTGCTGTCGTTTTCCCCCTGCAAACAGGAGATTTAACTCACTCGCAAAAACTGGAATCTCGTCATGTGTTTTACAAAGCGTCAAAGGAATAATTTCGATGATCAAGATAACGCGGTTTCAAAAAATGGTATAAAAGAGACAACGGACGAAAACAAGTCAAATCCGCCTCCCACTTCTGAACCAGAACCGACACCAACCGATTTTACTGCACCTTCTACCAGTACCGCAATGTCTTCCCCCAAAATTGCAATCGTTATCTACTCTATGTACGGCCACATCGCCAAATGTAAATCGCTCTTTTGAATCGACTTTTGTGCACCTACTAACTTCGCCTACAGTGGCCGAGTCTGTGAAGAGTGGTGTTGAGGCCGCTGGAGGCAAGGTTACCATTTTCCAGTCTGTCCACAATTTTACTCTGTCTGTAATCAACGCTGAATCCTGGACGTTAGGATCCCAGAAACTCTTCCCCAAGAGGTCCTCACCAAGATGTATGCACCCGCCAAACCCGATTATCCTCTCATCGACGCGGATAAGCTTACCGAGTTCGACGCGTTCATTTTCGGCATTCGTGAGTGGCAACAATACAATGTCTTTTTGTGTATCCTTTCCAACGAACCATTCTACAGCCACCCGGTACGGAAACTTTCCTGCTCAGTGGAAGGTTAGTCTCAGCATTCCTTACTCGCGAGGTCGACTCTTATCTATGCTCTATCAAGGTTTTCTGGGACACTACCGGTGGTCTCTGGGCTAAAGGTGCCCTTGCTGGCAAATACGTTAGTGTGTTTTTCTCTACGGCGTCGCTTGGCGGAGGCCAAGAATCCACAGCAATGAACGCTATGTCGACGTTTGTTCATCATGGAATGATCTTTGTCCCTCTCGGATATTCTGTGGCTTTCCCGCAAATGACAAGTCTCGCGGAAATTCGTGGTGGTGTGTGGCTTCGCTTCTCCATTGATTCTTGAACGTGCGGTTCACGCTTATCTTCCTTAGGATCCGCATGGGGAGCCGGAACCGTCGCTGGTGCTCAGGGAGAACGTCAACCCTCTGATCTTGAGCTCGAAATTGCAAACATCCAAGGTACCTTTGAGATTATGGTCTTTCTTGTTTTACTCAGCTCATCGAATACTTCACAGGAAAACATTTCTTCCAGACCGTATCAAAAGTGAAGTTCTAATTCAGGTGTGAATAAGCGTTTCGCAGTATTAAAGATCAAGGACGTCCGTAATTTAGAATGTTCTGTGCCTCTATACTATCACGTTTGAATCATATCATATGGCTTCATGGGTGTTGACGTGAGGGTGCGGGCAATATCGGGACAACTGTCATTCATGGTTCCACTTGAAAGCTTCACCGGTGATCGCATACGCCCGCCGTCTTGTCGTATCAAGGGGGCAGCAGGAGGGCAGCGCGAATGTCAAAAAGGTCCGAAGAGGCATTCCACAGTGACTCATGTTTCTCTAATGGTATCCTATTAGTATCTTCATCGGAAGATTCTAGGTCTTTACTTTGAGTACAAACAGGCGGTGATTTGGTCCGTACAAGAAGGTCGAGGAAGAAAGAGCGACTGGTCAAGTTGGCTGCAATCAATTGTCTAGCAATCATGTTTCAATCAATACTGCACGCCAAAGAGGCCACTGAAAGCCGGTAGGTGAGAGTCCCTGGTTTAATTCGTGGACCGCAAGTGGTCAGAAGCAGGTCAAAGCTGTCGATATCAACTGTTCTAGCGGAGCTTAAATGCTCAACAGCAAGGTCATATGGGGATATTACCCCACATTCTCATCTTCAACTGGTCTCGAGACACGGTCTGGTCATGGGTCTCGAGACTCTCGGCTCTCTCCGGGTCCAAAATTCCCAGCATTAAAACACGAAGCGGGTGTATCCTGACTATTACACCTTCCTTTCTGATCCCCACAACCAGTTGCGGAACCAGACTCGTCTCTCGCTCGTCCTTCAAGCCCAGACTCTTTACGCAACCTCCATACTCCTTTGTTGTGACAATGGCCGAAGTCGAGTCCTCTCCCGCTACGATTGAGATCAACGACGCTCTGTTCTGTCAGCATTACAAGGAAGTTGTGAGTATTAGTACTCATCGTCGACAGTTGTAATCAGCTCTCTTACCATCAGTATCTATATAGTGCGCCATTTGCGAGTATGGCGGCATGTTCGTTTGTAAAGTCAGACCTGATAATCATAATTTAGGTACGATGGACGCGAGGAGAATGATGCGTTTTTTGGGGTGAGCTATCTTATCTCATAGTTAGCTCTGACTGTGACGGTATAGTACTGATTGTGCCGTGTCCTATGTTCAGTTTGACCCAATAGACCGCGAGGGCATCGAAGCTCCTTCCGCTACTATCAACAAGGACGGTGACTACCAGTGTAAGAAGCATGCTCTCACTGGTAAGTCTTCTCTTAACATCTTGGATGACCAAGGCATGACCTCTGAACGCAATTATCATATTCCAGCATGCAACCAATGTTACGGTTGGAAGAAACAAATTACTCGTTTGCGTACCCAGGCGAAAAAGGCAGGGAAGAAGTAGAAGTGGATTACGCTACAATAACATAACAATGGTACGGACGGAACTTGTATGACTGCTGAAGAAACTTGCTGTGAAATGTACATTATCGAAAATGATGAAAATTGTGAAAAAATCGAGCCCGCATATCATAGATTTCCTGCTAACCAGTATCACGTTCAAACCGTCATGCTTGATAATCCAGCCTTATTTTGATTAGGCTTGAACTCATGGTTTTTTCAGCACAGTAATATGGAATGACGACTTCAAGCTTGAAGTAGGATTTTCAACAAATTCCTGCAATCTTACAATCCCGCCAAGCTGCATACATCAGAATTACAAAATTCTGCCCTTCTGGACTTCCCGCAGTGTATTGAGTCGTATCGCTCCAGTTGAGGGGATTTACAGCAGGACTAGCTGTTCCGTTGGCTGTAATATGCTCTGCCAACGTCTTCCGTAACCCATCAGCCCAGTCTATGTATGTCCTGTCTAGACCATTGGCGAAGAAGATATCGGGTCGCAAAACGACGACTCGATACGAAACGCTCGCCAATAACGCCGTCCCGGAAGTTTCCCCAAAACCATGCCCGTCTCCTGACACATCATCGAGGTAGTTTCTCAACAATCCATTAGGCGCTAGGGTTATATCCTTTCCCCTTATCGCACCATCCAAAATTTCCTTGATCCATTGTGTAAGTTCCGAAACTGCGCCGTCCCTCCATGTAAGTGTGATATGAGAAGGAGCTTTCAAGACTGTGGCAAGTACTCGAGTCATACCGGCCGCTGCCCAGGCATTCCCTGTAGACCAGACGCCTGTGTCCTGGTTAACGGGTCCGATGATGTGCTCCCATAATCCTTTGTACGATGTCACTGACGAGACATTCTTTTGGAGAATTTGTCGGTATAGGCCGCACTGCTCCACAGTCTGTTGGAGCAGCAATGGATTGGATGTTTCCACAGCATAATATGCGAGAAATGGAGGAGCCATGTATACAAAATCGGCCCTAAAGGTTTGAACACGCGTCAAGGCTGTGTATGTCAATGAACCCGGAAAACTTACCAAAGTTCTGCGTAGTCGACACGGTGACTTATCGCTCCATTCCAGAACCTTGGAGCCTCCGTCAGCAGATATTCTGCTTCCCTTTCTGCTGCATCTCTCAACGTCTCGTTGCCAGCTATCTTTCCCAGTAGGACCGCACTAACGCCTAAGCTTGCAGGATCTCCCACCGCACCATCTCCATCAGCCAGAACGTTTGCGCCTGTTCCAAGAACGATCTTTGCCTGAGCATAAACCAAAGATGGGACCGACATTGCAACCAATGGATCTCCAGAAAGCGAAGCCACAGCTTGGAATGGTTCATGACCAAATATGCTCAACGATGGATTCCACAATTCGAGCAAGGCTTCGGACGCCGTTCCAAATTCCCATGAATGGCTAGGAAGAGAGATAGCCAGACCAGCGACAGATTGTATATCGAAGCCAGGATCAAATGCAAATGGATCTATTGGATCTATTGGGGAGTTCGCCAAGGTCACACTGGGTTTCGACACAGTTATAGCAGTTACGAGAAGGTTAACCAACGTTAAAACCAGACCGATCGCGACGATGCTCATCATCTCCGTCAGGGATGATGACCCGATGGATTGTTATTTCACGAAGGGGGACAAGAACAGGCTTCTTCACCGCTGCAAGTCATTTAAAAAGAACAGATAACATCTTGCCAGCGTGACTAGAAGCAAGAGAAGTATCCCGAAAACGTGTATTATGACACCGACATCTGCAATTACTGAATGATATTATTAAATTTAAGTCTTTTTTTGTCCCGACATTCGAATCGTTGTCGATCAAGGCTGGCGCTCTTCTATGAACATATGAAAATCAGCAGTGGAGGACTGCAAGAGATCATCGACGTTCTGCATGAAGAGTGACCAATCTTCATCAGGATTCCTATGCCGTTCCATGAATATAAATGATCAAGATAAGACATGGAAAAATCTACCTAAGATCTTCTTGAATGTCATTGTTTTGAATAAAGGCACTGGGGCGGTCCCATGATGAGACAAACAATCCTACGAGATAGATCAGTATACCGCAAAAACACTGTTTTAATGCAGGTCAGCATACCGGGGTGAGATTGGTCTCCCGAAGCAGAGTCAGAATTAATATCCTTGTTTTTCTTTGCGGAACTCAGTTGTAGTAAAATGCCAGAGAATAGTCTATGACTCACAATGACGCCAATAGTGCCCAACTCTGTCGAAGTAACACTTGCGGAAGTTGGTTGCAAATCATATGTACTAGAATTATCTTCTGGGAATGTAGACACTGTGCTTTGAGGTCCGGAATTCGGATGCGGAGAAAACATGATCGAGTCAGAGGAATGCAAATATAGCGGGAGTAGCCCAAGTTCAGTAGTGTAGAACGGAAGAGAAGATTGAGATTGAGAGATTGGAGTGCGCTGCAAAGTTCCTTCATGACTTCGATCAGCTGGCTGTTGAGAAAAATTCATTATGCTCCTAGCATGGGAGCTTGCATTGGGAGGTTCAGCTGGCTTGGGTAGAAAAGAAGAGCTGGACTTCGGATCCCAATCACGAGCTATGTGTGTTGAGGAATCTGACTCCACGGGGACATCATGATTTAGGTGTCCGACCGAGATGATTGCATTAAGGATATCACTGCTGGCTGCGATCAGTTATTGTCTTGCAGCACACTACAATACACATCTCACATCATTCGACCGGCTCCCTGATATCTGCAGCAAGAAAACAAGGTACAAAATGGTGATTAAATCATTTAACCTCGGAGTATTTCATTACCTTGGTTCGAACGGCTTGATGATTTTGAAGCACTTGTGTACATCGAACATCTCAGTTCCAGTACTCAGCGGCGCATTTAGTTTCTTTCCTCTCCAGAAATTTATGAGAAGCACAATGGCTGCACTGAACACCGAAGGCTGATATTTTGGAAGTTAGAATTGAATCTACCCGCAAAATCAACATACCAGAGTAATAGGAGTTGGATGGGTGATGTTGCATGCTTCTGCTATATTGATACATGACCGCGCCGCATTTACACAAATTGTAAGTGAAGGAAACCCATTTAAGATAGTCTCTCGGCCAGGCCCAGGTATGAATTTTTTGTGAACCTGATTTAGCCTGATGGGTGCTTTTCTGGAACGTATTATAAGTGATATGCACCTGAATCTACATGGCGTAAGAGGAAGGACTAGTAGATGATGCCAGACAACAACCACAATACCTGCAGCCAGTAGTATGACGTGTAAAGCATAGCACTCTGTGTGAATAGAATGGCGTTGGCTCGTTTGGAATCCCATTTGACTGTACCATGTCAGTATCAATAAAGCATAGAATGAAGCTAAGCAGTTGAGCTGGTAATATGAAAAATTGAACCCAACCTTGATCAGGAATCGAGCCCACCCATGCATTCAGAGCGGAGTCAAGTTCCATCACAGCCTTCTGGCTTGATGAAATCCCATCGATTCCCGAATTTTTTGATTGATCCAATTTCTTGATAGGATACTGAGCATTGTTAGGAGCAGTCTTGGAAGCATGGTTCAATTCTCACTATTAGTTTATTTACAAGACCTGCTATATTCATCAATTTCATGAAGTGAATCCAATAGGATGTTTGAGAGGGCTTGTCGGGAGGCTGAACAAACATATCTGATTCATTAGCTGTGGCGTTCCAAAATTCTTGGTCACAATCTACTGGCAACTCAACATCGAAGCTGAAGCCATGTTTCTGATGAGAGTATAGAGGAGATGCGAAAGGAAACTCACTTACTCGTCCGTAGTCGTGACGCGAGGCCGTCCTAAAAACAAACTTGCACATGTGTCATAGGCTATGATTGCCCAAAATGCTCGAATGCAAGATTCTCTTTCAATTGTTCTGGCCTGGTCTGGTCGTTTCCGATGCATGCCCATTGCTTGCGCAAGACGCATTGCAACTCCTAGTATGATCCAACTGGACTCTGTGATCGCTGAGATTTGCAGGTACGTGACCATCAGCTAATATATCGTTCTGTGGCTTTAGTGATAGGAATTTTTGGAATGAGTGCTACACGCACAACACAGACTTGCAAATTATACACCCTTGGAACCTCTATGAAAGAAGATATGTCAATTGATATTTGGCTATACCAACGCCACCCCAGCGAATGGTCCGAGTCTGTCCCTTCAAGCATGTTCCTGGGATCCCTATTGCATCTTGAGGCTACAGCGCACACCGCCAAAAGTACTTGTCCAAACCCGATGTCGGAGAAATGCAATCCTTCAGCGACTAATGTTTCAAATGTCGAACGATGCAATAACGGAAGATAAGGCTCGAAGTACACAAAATAATCGTTGATTAGATCATGTAGTAGCTCATCATCTGGGAATGTAAGCTTCCGACCGGCTTTATTCTGAATTTCTTGTTGCCACTGCATTTAAATACTGCATTTGACATACTTATGTTGAACATAAGAGAAGAATATGACGCACTGGATATATAGCCCAGTATCCTGGCCTTCTGATGTTCCGATATGTCATGGTGTTCTGTCTGTACCCTGTTGCCTCTTGCTTGTAATCCAAAACAGTTTTTACTAGTTGGAAATTGCTCGACATCCCAAAATGGCGAGAATGCTGTTGACTGAGCGTGAGTTCTTCTAGCCTCTTGAAGATTGTATTTGCATCAGGATCTGCTTCGACCTGCGATGGGCGGTCATTTCGATATGGATTCGTGGGGGTGTCACGAGTAGGCGAACTCGCGAGCGATGGAGTTAGGGAAAGAGATGCAGGAGCAACGGATGTAGTATCCATTATTACAGATGACTGCTGGTCTCGAAGGCTCAATTCCTTTTGTAGAAAGTAGGTATATCGGGAGATATTAATAATCAGAGCGCGAAGACTGTCCAAATCTTTGGGTATCGGGTAAGTCTCTGGCTCTGACAATATACAGGAGACGAAGAATTGAGCAGCTTCGAAGTTTTTTTCGATTCCGTTCTTTGGACTGAACAAATGAGTTGAGATTGCGGTCAGCTCGGATGAATGCTTACATAGGCTTCGGGCCCCGTTTCTGATTGAATAGTATGAGGCATTGTCACCACTCGGAGAGAGAGGGTAAAAAAACATTGTTGATGTTACCTTTTTCATGTTGTTGTGTGTACAATCTGCGCCGGCATTCATGCATCCAGAGCATATATTGTCGGGCATTATTCCGCTATCACCTGAAATAAGAATGAGTTGGACAAGCTCTCGAATACACGGGAGGCTTACAGCGGACTGAAGAAGACTCGGGTCAGAAAACGCATAGAAATCTGATCAAAACAAAGCACCACCTTTCTTTTGCCGGCAGCGCAGACATGCATTCTGTATCCGTCTCTTCTTTGTTTCGGAATGATTCGTATTCATGTAGATAGATGGTAAAGCGTAGTTTGTAGTAGATAGATGGATAGATAGATACTTGGCTCCGTCCAAAGAGATGTAGTAGTGGTGGAACAAGAACAATAAATTGACTCTGCAACAACATATTCACGTGGTGCCGAGGATAAATAATCAGAATACTTGTTATGTAATGCAAATATAACGAACTAGCGTGCCTCGTAGTACTAGTACTACACCGTAACCCATCACTTTAGTGATAATCAGGAGGCACCGCCAGTTCCCCGTTAACCACGTTATCAAGTCTCCTCTTCAATTCTTCTATCTGCGCATTAGTCACGTCTTCTGAGGGGTTACTGAACTCTGGTTCAGAAGTTGTCGTTGTAGCCGGTTCTGTGAAATAGCTTGGCCGGACTGGAGCAAATTCTCGATGAATTGTAATGCTTGGTTGGAGGACTCATTGTATAAAGCCTATCAGCATCCCCAGCTGATTTGAGAGGACGAAAAAACCTACTACTTTTTTCAACTCGCTCGTGATATGCTTGTCGGTTCCGCCGACGCCGGAGAAGAAAGAATAGAGCAACAATCAAAGCTACACCTAGAACACCCCCGACCACACCCCCTATGATTGCCCTAGTTTTCATCGAATGATTCACCGCCACGGCCACACATGTGTTTGACGGTGAAGGCAAAGAGGTCGAAGAAGATTCCGATCCAGACAATGCGGAAGCAGTAAAGTTGGGTTTGCTAGAAAGAAAAGAGAATGACGGCTGGTAGGTCAAGTAATCAAAAACAAAGGTTCGATTCCCGTCGATTTGAGTGATATTCATAATAAGGCTATGATTGCCTGCTTGCAAATTCCCGGAAGAGAAGAGCTGATAGTGTGCAGTTTCTGGCCGGAAAACACTCGCGCCAGTTGGAACGAAAAGGACGGAGGAAGTTGTTTCACCGTCGAGGGTGAAATCGATACCAATGCTGCCCGTAGCGGTCCACTCGAAGATACCATAGACATCAATATTGTTGCCTAAGAATGAACAAAAAGTTCGACGGTATTCGAAGCAACACGAAGATTATGAGGTGAGACTAACCTGCAAACGGGAATTCAAATCCATCGCCTACGCTGTTCGTTCGATGGGTTGTATTCCCAAGAGGAGGTCCATTGATCCAACTGCCTCCGAAGTTGAGTTCGACGTCACTAGTTGCCCACCCACTTCCTGTGTAAACAATTTCCAGACTTCTGTCATCCACAACGATAGTGGATTCACTTAAAGGGGTCGTGGAACCTGCGGTGATGACTACGTAGTCTAGGTCGCTGACAATATTGGAAAGGTTTACGATATGCAGGCCATCAGGGAGCATAGGAGTTTGATACCATTGGGTGTAAATTTGGGTACCGGCATCAGGGAAAGAGACATTGTACGGGGTGTTTAAATCAATACCAGCTAAAAACCAAGTTGGGGAGTTCGTAGCGGACGGAGTATTTCCAGTGAACGATATTGAAGTGCCTAGCGGAAAGCATTCAACATCGATGAGTGTGGGCTGTAGAGTACTTACCCTGGAATGAGACGATGATGTCCCCACCGGGAGTTCTAATAAAGGTAGAAGTATTTCCCAGCCAAGGGCCAGTGCCTGGTTCAGCTGTTATCCAGCTACCGCCTGAGAATGTCGAATTCATTTGAGTATCATCAACGAGTAGCCAAACATCGGAAAGAGAGGGCATCGTCGAATAGGTGAGTGCAAGTAGACGGAAGGAGTGTTGGTTCAACCATATTATAGGACTGAAAATTACGAGTTGAGATGATGGGGGGAAGGGGAAACATAGCCTGTTCAAACCTGAGAGCTTATTAGGGAATTCCAGAAGAAGGATGCCCGAAATCTTTCAGTTGCCGTGATGCGCACTGGCATGATTGTTCAACATACGGCCCTTGCTAGATAGATCAAGCTGCGTATAAGAAATTAGAGTGTCTATGTCTTCAATGTTGCACAACGATTCTAAAGTCAACCCAGCGAACGAAAGGAGGGTTTTAGTTGGGCAGAGTATGGAATAGGATACGACACACCGTCTAACATGTTGAGTGCTTTTTGACTGTCAGGCATGAGCCTAGTGGAGTGCCCCATATTACTATGGCAGAGAATCCATGAAGTAGCTGCTCTCCCTGCTGTTGTTTCGTAAATTAGTTGTTGCTCGAAAAACCTTCCACAGAAGAATGCAGGAGCACGTGTCCAATATTTCTTGCTTTGACCACGCAGTGACGCACCAGCCTACCTGCAGTTCTAACTTTTAAGTACATACTTCACCACGACGATACTTTGGAAGACTTTGTGTAAATATTTACATTATATTCAATTAGAGTAGATTCGACTTCAAACCCAGGCGCCTTCAGTTATTCCTCCCTTAGAGATTCTGTCACCTGCAATGTATGATTCCAGACGTACTCGACAATCAGCTCATCAGCAGACGTATACTGTAACGACTCTCCCATTTCACCATAACGGTTGAAGCCCGGCGGCGATGCCATACATGTAGAGATTTGGATTTTACCTACGGCCTTCAAGACATTCCATACTTAAGCATAGAGAATAACTTTGACAAGAGACAAACTAACCTCGGGTGTTTGTGCAAAGAAGGTGAAAAATGGGTAGAAAAGATAGTACCACATGGAAGAGGTTAACATGGGTGAACGAACGAGACCAGGGAATGCGTGGCTGAAACCAATCTGGGGCTCTTGCTTGGCTAGTTTCTATGGTCAAGGAATTGAGTGTATTCAGTACTCTCATTCTGAGGGCATAATGCATAATAACTTACCTGCATCATTAAATCGTTATACGTCGACACGACCAATCTGCACCTCTGAATTGTATGCTTCTTTTTCAAGTCGAGGTCCTCCGTATCGACTGACCCGAGATCTCCTCTTCCCGCAGACAGAACGGAATACACCTTTGCGCCGCCACGAATTTCCGACTTTCTCAACAAAGGCAACAGGTCATGTATGAACGTCCATCTTGAATAGTAACTCAGCGCCATCTTTTCATCTAGACCTTCCTTGGTCTCCTTTCTTCTTGCAAACAGCGACACTCCTGGCGTCAATACCAGATAATCCATTCTTTGCAGGCGGTTCAGGAGACTCTTTGCCGTTTTGTGCACGTTGGATATGAGGGAGAAGTCAGATGAGACGAATTCATGAAGGGGAATAGGGCCATCGGATGATGAGGGTTCTGTATTGGGTTCAGGGGGTTTTGGGAATGAGCTAATCATTTCGTTTGCAACGGCCTGGTTTCGTCCGACAATAATGATATGTGCAATTCCATTCAAGTGGTGCGCAAAGGCCTCTGCCATGCCTCGTCCGATACCACTCGTTCCACCGACGAAAATTGCGACAGGCATTTGAGGCATGGTCATACGAGTAATGAAAAGCCCAGAGAAGGGAAGGAAAGGTGATGGGAACGTTTAAGTATTATTACTTAGGACTTCTCAGAAGGGCTAACGATATCCCATTCAAACTGCAAAATTATGATGGTTTTGATACAAGGCCAATGTTCAGGCTCTCGATTGCGGTATTAACAAGGACAATGACATTGAGTGATATCGAAAGAGATATAAGTATAGAGTTTGAAATTTGGACCTTTAACCATAACGACCTGCACATGTCTTCTCTTGGGTCTAGACGTTGAGCACTTGAATTGTATGACCAAAGAGAAGCTCAAGCAATTTGAGAACACCTATAAAAGATACGTGGAGGGACAACAGGCTGAGTTAGAGTGAACGCAACCGACAATCTGCGTCTCCGAAGATAGTCTAGAGTCACACCCGTTTATCAAGGTGCGCATACATTGGGCCTACATATGTCACTTGCTTGCCAACAACCGAAGTTGTCATTGCTCGCTGTAGATACCCAGCAACTCCGAAGATGCATACGTCTACGCCGGCAACATTCGGAAGCTCAAAACGTTTCTCTAGCGGCGACGCAACCACTTGCTATCCACCGCTGGAAGAACCCATATCCAAACGATGTTTCAGGGGCTCAGATGCGATTTCAGGGAAGTCAAGCGCAGAAAATCATCTTCCGAAATCGGTTGCGGTGATGGTTAACCTAGCGTCTGAAATATGGCGCTTAGAAGATCCTGGAGATATTGCAGAAAAAGGGTTCTACACTCACTTTGAGCAGGACTTGAAATGGCCACAAACATTCATCTCAGTTGGGGAGAACGAAAGACATCTATCTGAACAGGGATCCGGAAAAGATTTGGAAAGAATGTGTTCTCTTGCTGATGAAAAGCAACGATGGAGGTACGACGATCTCGAGAAGGGAAAATCGGAAGAGGAAGAGGGGACGAGAAATCTTGAGCTTGAGTTCAGGAGAAGTTATGTTAGATACAAGAGGACGAGAGAGGAATTGAGGGATAACATGATAGATTTGGATGAGTGCTTGTTATGCCAGAAGCTTGAAGGGGAGCGTCGGTGAATTCGGTCCGGGATACTTAGCTTTTTCCACGCACGCGACGCCACTGGCCACATCTTTCAAGTTTTCCGCGTCGGCGCGTCGTTACTCATGCTCTCGCCCGTCGGAATCTTACCAGAACCATCTACCACAGCACAACCCAGTAGATTCAATAATTAGTGCTGACATGGTTCTAGATTGTTCTCCACAGAAGTGCAATTCAGAACGAAAACAGACTAGCAGTACTTGCTATCCTACTCGAAGGCCATGCCTCTGATCCTTATCTCTTTGAAATGTGGTATCCAAGGCTGCACCTGGATGATTCTGAAACGTATACATCAAACACCAAAAATTAGTCTATCTAGGGAGGATGTGCGAGGATGTGCGTCGGCTCACTTGCTGATGGCTCCTTGACGTTTTCTCCCACTCTTCGCTGCCAAGTCCTCAAGTATCGTCGAAGGGTTTTTCCTGGGTTTGTCTAAACCTTCAATCCGTGCCCACACTCCAGGTGATTGCCATGGCGGATTCCATAGAAGACCTCGAATCGCTCTATCGCCTCAAATACCTTTCCGGTACGCGCTTTTCCACACTTCGAGGTATTCATTCTGATATCTGCCTGTCCTGCCAGGCGTCGCCCTTTCAGTAATGGTGTATGATCATCTACTCACGTTAAACGAAGAATTCTCGAATATCTGGGCAGCTCCGAACCGAGATTATTTTCAAAAGCTGATGTTTGTGATAAATCGATATTATACGGAGGCCATGGTTATGTACGTTGTATATGGTGCGTCGTACCCTCAAAAAAGTCCATCAAAACAGCAGCTAAAGCGTCGTCTAGTTTGCAGTGGTTTAGCTAACCTTGATGACGCGGTATGTTGTGATATATCCCGCATATCTTCCCGGAACTCATCGAAAAAAAATCACTTGATTTGACAACGAATTGTCACAGGCGTGAGTCCAATGTAACTTGCTCCGAGCGAGTCTCCTTGATGTCTTCGTTTAATCCTAGTTGTCGTCGATTCGTCTGGGTTTTCGCTCTCACTGCAACAATATTCACCGCCACCACTCACTGTGTGTACACCAACTCTCAGCTAATTTCAATATTCACCGAACCGCGCTGACTATCATACCGAGACTGCAGTTTTCATCACCCTCCGAGTCTATCATTCTTGGGACAAGCGCAAGCAGGTGGCAATCATTCTATTGGTTGCATTTATTATTTTTATGGCTGCCGCTGCTGCTCTTGCAGTCCTCTCTGCTGTAAACGTCCAACGTATGTCGATTTTTATAGTCTTCATTGTTGACATGACATGATATCTCATGGTCTCCCAACGTACTAATTAGCTGCTATCCATTTCGTTTCGTTCCTAAAGGCATGCGAAGTTCCTGATATCCCAATCACATTTCCATTTATGATGGGAACCTTGGTACGTGCTACTGGTTGTACTTGCTATATTTTGGCGATCTCACATTGCAGTCTTTCTAGCTTGGTTTCGATCTCTTCATAATCCTTGTAGCCTTTTTTAACGCATTCGAAAGACCGCACAAGACGCATGCGGATGTCCTGGATACTCTCCACAGAGATGGAGCTAGGTCATTTGTTGTGAGTGGTCAAGCCCCTTACTCGAAATATCTGTGCTCAAGTGCTGGTCAATACCGCGAAATCAAGGCTATCTTTTGTGAGTGACTCTTGAATCTAACTGAGATAAGTTACATTCTCACCAGTGATCTCCAGTACTTCGACTCGGATGCTTGATCGTGTCTGTTGTCGGGCTGGTGAGTGCTGCGTACGTCTTCCCACTGCATACTCTCATCTTCCCTAGCCCGCCGACTGTTTTGGCGCTCTAAGGTGAATACCTCAATCTTGATGACACCTACTTCGGTATTCAACCAAGACATTCCAAGCGTAATGTGGACTTTAACCGCTATCATCTCTTCCCGAATACATCTACGCGTCGAAGGATTGAAATTCGCAACGCTCGCATTTGGTTCGTCATTCCTGGTGATATGATTCTCGCCAGGGGAGTTCATTGATAAATCATGTATCCTGTATGTACACATGTACAACCCACTGGTATAAACATCACAGCACATAAGTATGTTCAACATAGTGAATTTCATGTATATTGGGAGTTCTAGTTATGAGTCGTTGTCGTTATTCGTTCTAAACGGGGTTCAGAATAAATCAACGATTACAGTATTGGTTTTTCATTATTCATTTTCTTATTCGTTCCCAGCGTAGCGCTACTGCCGCAGCGACCACAGGTAGTACACTCACCAGTTCCCCCAGACCAGCCAGTGCTGGCGGGATCTTGACGCCACCTGCAGCAGAGAACACACCAGCTCCCAGCGTGATAGCAAAGAGATTATAAATCGCGCTCCAGATGAAGTTGTACGCGATACGCTGTGTGGCCCGCCGGCTAAGGCATATGATATCTAGGATGCCCGCCAACCGTGGTTGCAAAAGAATAACGGTGGCCACCGAACGGGAAACTTCGGCAAGAGAGGCTGAGGAGGAACTGATATGTATCCCAATACTAGCCTGAGCAAGTGCGACCGCATCATTGGTCCCATCACCACAAAAGATGACAACAGGTGCATTAGATGATGCGTAGGGCATTGCAAAGGACTCGACCGGAGCGGTACAGAGCGCCTTGATATATGCAGCCTTTTCTGCCGGAGAGCAACGAGAACGGACATTGTCCTCTGGAACGTCCAGCTGACTAGCAATAGCACGCACCGGACCGTCGTCGTCGCCGGACAGTATGTGAATTGCGATCCCCCAAGTCCGCAGTTGTGTGATAGTCGAGAAAGCATCGGGACGCAAGATGTCCTCCGCCAGACCGAATATAGCGCTAAGTGAACCGTCGACTGTGAAGCAAAACGCTGAGAGGCCACGCGAGAGGATGGATATAACGCGTGGGTCGGAAGTCAGACCAAGCCAGTGCGAGTTTCCAGCTCGGAGGGCCTGTCCGGATGGAGACATGCCTTCGACACCTTTTCCAACTACTGATACGATGTCGGACACATTCGTAACGATACCAGTTTTGGCCTGAAGATGTGTGGCTACGGCAATAGACACTGGGTGTTTGATACTTCCTACAAGACCAAGAAGCAAAGAAGCCGTGACACCATGCTCTTCGGCCATGTATTCTTCAGCTGCAATATTTAGCTTGCCTTCAGTGAGAGTGCCAGTCTTGTCAAAGACAACATGAGCCGCCTTGTGCGCGACTTCGATACTCTGCGCAGACTTAAAGACGACACCATGCTCGGCGGCAACACCACTGGTGATGACAATGACCATAGGAACGGCCAGGCCAATGGCGCAAGGACATGAAATGATTAGGACAGTAATGGCGTATGTGATAGCCTGGATGGCAGCTTCGGTGCCAGATCGTCCTTGAACAACTATACCGACAGCAATCCAAATAGCAAATGTGATGATTGTGAAAACCATTACCACCGGAACAAACCAACTTGCAACGCGATCTGCAATTTCCTGTATTTGTGGCTTCGAAAGTTTGGCTTCATCCACCATTTTAGCAATGGTGCTAATGGTATTCTCGTTAGGAAGGCGGGTTATTCGAGCGATCAGTGTCCCCGAGTTATTGATGGAACCCGCAATGACGGAAAACTTCATGCTCTTCTCGACTGGTTTCGATTCCCCAGTAATCATTGACTCATCAATTGTGGAGAAGCCAGAAATGACCGTGCCGTCAGTCGGGACTCTGGAATCTGGGATGATCTTCAAAAAATCACCATACTGTAGGAGACGAGCATCAATTTCCCTTTCCGACACCCCTTGTTCGTCCACAATGAGTGCAGTTGGCGTTTGGAGCGATTGAACTGAGATGGACTGGACGGCCTTCTGTCGAGAAAGTGCGGCGACGTAACGGCCAACCATGATCAGGGTGACAAGGAGAGTACTTGTTTCGAAAAATTCGCCAGTTGAGAGGGGATGACCAGACACAAGGAAAGCAAATGAGATGATAGAAAATATATAAGCGGCACTGGTACTCAGGACAATGAGCAGATCCATTTCAATCACCCTGGAGAACACCAGACTTTTCAAGGCTTTGGTGTAGAACGGTCCTGCTATGACAATTTGTACGATGGTCGCCAAAGCCAAGGACACAGAGCCATAAGCAATGTCCTTCTTTGGAAGCGGAGCCCAAGCCAAGACCAGAACAGGAATCGTAAGAGCAATAGAAAGCAATGTCATGTATCCAAAATGACGAACGTGCTTTCTGCCAGCCTCGAGGGTTGGATCTGCGAGTAGAGGGGCCAACTTGAGGGGCATAGCCCAGCCTCTTTCAATGAGATCTCTTGCGCCTACTACCTTTGGGTCGTAATGAACACAGGCAGAGGTCTTGCTGGTGATCTTCATGTCCGTGACTCCAAACGGCCAATCCTGTTTAACTAAGTCGACAGCATTACTAGGCGTGATCACGTCGATGCTGGCTCCCTGATCTGTGATCTTTTCACATTTAAACTCTGTCGCCCTTTCCAAGCGCTTCATGACGTCTTCCAAAGTCCCGATGCTAAGATCAAGGTCGAACTCAGCTCGAGATAGAACCAAGCTAGTTTTTAGGTTTTTTATCGAATCGATTTGCGCGAGTGCTCGCTGGAGCTTCGTCTCGCATCCAGTACATGTCATACCGGAGACGCTAAGGTTAACATGCTCCATACCAGATCCTCCTGTTTCGAGGTCAGTGGCAGCGGGAACATATCTTTTCGGCATTTCCGTAATCTCCTTTGGTTGATCTTCTGCACAGCAGTCCTCTCCACAGCAATCATCATCCTGTAAACTGACTACAGAATCGTCATTCGGGCCAGAGCAAGGTTCTGTGGGATTGTTGTTCGTCAATTTCACCTTTACATTGGTGCTACTATCAATTGATCGACGTTGTCCCGTAGAACAGCAGGAACGACAGCAAGAATCTACAGAAGAACGAGAAGCCGTGGAGGAGCAGCTATTCGCTCTCTCCCTCGGCTGTTTCTCGACCTTCTGAGGCATGCAACAGGACTTCTGACCGAGAGCTAGCAGGATACGGCAGATACATCCAAGGCCTCCTAAGCTCATAGCAAACTTTTCCTGAGTAATGTGAGTGTGGTGCTCGCATGCTTTTCCGTCTTTGCGGCCGTTGCAGTGTTTGCTTGCCTGAACATAAGCTATTTTTGATTTTAATCAGCGACTAGGGCCAGATAATTCATTCTACTCACTGGAGGATGTATCATTTTCTTCATTTTCACACTCACGAAGTGCAAGCCTATCAAGACAGGATTCATCACAGCAAGGTGACAATTTGCCTTCGCAACAGGGCGACTGAGACGTTTCTGTACTAATTGTGATGTTGCGCTTAACTTTAGCCGAGCCTCGTTCAATATCGCAGCAAGGTGATGATTTATCCTGGCAACATGGTGACTCAGACGGTTCTGGCTGGCCATTAGAAACATCAGTGCTGACGCCTACGAGGTAGCGCTCGCTGAGAGGTCCATCCGATCGAAGAACGTTTGACATTACAGGTTATTGAGGGATGAAGAAAGTTCTGGCAGTGGTTCGAGGAAGATTGGGCTTTCAACTGTCACGAGGCAAGAACGCACATCCCGGCCTTCCACCGAAATTTTTATGTTTGCTGTCCCGTGGGAGCGACCTGGCGCGCATGAGTCGGGAGACGGTACTAGGTTATTAATAAGTCGCGCCGTCTATTTCGTTGCCCTCAGAGGAACTTTGATCTTGTGCAATGAGACTATCAACTTTTGCTGTAGTATCTAAGAGTATCTTCCAGCTATCCTTTCGTGAGTAAGTATAATATTCAATGCTCATTTACATATATATCTGGTAAGACGCCGATGAGCCCAATTTATTTGATGACCACATTCAACCTCACTAGGCTGACATTGTTCAACATTATTCCATGCAAGTGAAAAAGTGAAAATCCAAAATTTCCTGGCTCTGGAAACCTCAAGAATGAATAGCGATATGAGTACTGTACACTATGTACATAAAGTCCCAAAAATAACTTAATTAAGTAGGCATGAACAAACCTGAGGGGTCTGATAGCGTACATAGGATCGTCACGGTCAATCAAGAGCTTACAAAGTCCCAGCGGATATAAACCATCTTATGAGTAACTTGGCGGTGCCTCTTCCTCCTCTTCCCCCCCACGATGGGCAAGCGCCAATCGTCGTTTTTCTGCGGCTCCAGTCAATGGTTTCGTCGTGTAGACATCTGATCTGGAGGAGCTTGAACCAGCCTGCGACAAGATTCTTGAATGGCTTGAAGGGAAAATGGGATGGAAATAACTTACCCCTGAATCTGAAGCAGCTCCTCCGTAAGATAAAACTATCTGTCCGGGGGCGGCTAAAAACGAATCTGTATGAGGATTAGGACCCCCAAAAGCACCGTAGGAATCCGCCATGTTACCGCTCCCATTTACCACACCATGATGAGGAAGCGAGGAGCCTACATGAGCGCCGCCCATAGCAGCAGCGGCGACACCACTGGCCATGGCTGAGGGACTATCCCATGGGTTGTGCGACGAGTACGTACGATCAGATCCGTATTGCGAGTTTCTATGAGATCCTTTGTCAGGCTGACCATAGAGTTGCAAGCCTTCACCGTACTGGGACCCTGGCACCGGTTGGCCATAGCCTGGAAATGAGGACATCGCATTTTGAGGATGATGATCTCGATAAGCTGCAGAAGTGGTAGAAGAGCTTCCTTGGCTGTAGTACGACATAGTGTTCGGATTCTGGTTAGCATTGTTCCCAAAGGATTCTGGACTTCCAAGGGGGACGGAAACCATAGTCGGAGAATCAGGAGCAGCACTAGCATAAGAATTCCCTCCGAACTTCCGTGACGTCCGTCTTGCGCCTCCGACAAATGCTTCGGCGCCTGCAGCACCAGTCATGGAGGGGCGATTGGTCTGGTTCCGTCGACGTCGAGTGAAGCACACAGCGAACGCAATGGCGATGAAGGCAATGACAATTCCTCCTGCGACTGCACCTACAATAACCCCGGTGTGGCTTGTGGACGAGATTCTGGAAGCCGATGAAGCCGATGTCGCAGACGACAATGATGACGAAGAAGAAGAGGAAGAGGAGGAAGAGGCAGTGGTCGACGATGAATCCTGGACTGTATAACTGAATAAAAGGATGGAATCATTGAGCTATTGGTTACGACGGGTTTTGAAGAGAAAATAGTCACATAATCGCATCCAGGGCTATATACTCTTCACTATCCCAAAATGAGATCTGTAACGTGTGGGAAGAGTTACTGAGTCCGTCCATACCCCATAGAACAGCAGATGCGACATCCTCTGAGCCACCATCCGAGGTATGGGTGTGGTCTTGCATGTCGATGGATACAGGCGATGATCCATCGACACCGGCCTGAGCACCTACTGCATAAGGCCAGAGAGGCGCCATGATGTAGACGGCGATACCTATAGAAAGGATTCGCTTTCACCTCAGATCATACACTACTAGGAATGACATACCGGTAAATGTGAAGCTTGCTGTGGCTGTCTTGGAATCGGAAAGATGGTGAAAGCCTCCATAATCCAACGAATTGCTTCCAGAAGAAACACTCCAACCAGTCGAATAGCTAATAGATCCATCGCTATCGTCTACAGTAACATTATGATCCCCCAAAACATACTGGAAGCTCGTATAAAAAGCCAAAGCGAATGTCAGAGGCGGAGAAAGGAAGCAGAAACGTGGCGTCATATTGTATGGTAGAAAGGCAGAAAAAAAAGTGAGAGAAGGGAGAGGAAGAGGAAACTGTCAGGGTTGCAACAATGTCCATCTTTGGCAGCGATCAGGGCGTTTGATGCAGTGGCACAGCGCCCGCTATGCATTATTGTATGTATATACTTTACCCTTTCTAGTTTGACACTGATACGAGAGGTACGTCGCTAAACGATAACTGACGAGATTTCAATCAGTCTGGCTTTGACAATGAAATGAGAGTGAGACAGTGCTCGGTACTGACTACACAATCTTCCCAGTGTGAGGGAGCTGCAAATATTTCTTGAGCCTCTCCACCCTCTCACTTTTCTCTATGACAACCTGCCAACACTGAGCAACGACCGCCACGGAATTTGCGCGAGTACTACCGAAAATCGTACAGCCACGGGGACATGAGTGTTGACAATAACTGGAGCAAGCACCCTCCTGATGAATGTTCAATTATCGAGTCATGTGCGACAGTACAGTGGAGACCCACCAGACCCCGGCAGGTGTCTACAACCATGGTAGGTAGATAAACGCAAAGCGTCTTCAACTTCATCGTACATGCACGCTACTCGAACCTATCGTGGGGAATATTGTATCTGTCCCTCCACTATTTTTTTTCTTTTCTGGGTTTAGTCGTGGTTGGACGATTGGATAACTCTCTGTGAATAGGCACGATATATCGGCGAAAGCAATGATCGCGCAGCTTTCATACTGGCGATGCTGGACAACAATGTTTCAAGGAGAATTATGGAGGAACAATTCCACCCAGTTAACGAATGCGCTCAGTGCCTGTTGAACGCCACCAAAAGCACCATCATACAGTAAGATATCGATCTGAAAGTTTTAATTAGGTATCCGAGGGTGCAATGTCGTTGGTTTCAGAAATATCGACCGCGATGTTTTGAGTTTTGACGACAGATGGTGGTAAGATGAACGCCTATGAACGCTGGTGTACATAAATAGTACGGCCCGGTCCGATGTCTTGAATGCGTGACTTCGACCAGTGAGTATCCTCTCCAATGTACATAATATAAAGACCCCAAAAAATTATTCAACCAGGCATTGACAGCCATAATTGTGCATGTACCAAACTCAGCGAACTGTCACGGTCGATCAAGAGCTTATAAAGTCAAAGCGAAGACCATCTTCCGAGTAACTTAGGGGTCTTCCTCGTCACGATGGGCAATGAGAGTCGTGCATCCACGGAGAGATTCGACCCCTTTATAGTAACCGAAACAAGCACCTCCGCCTAAGTTGAACTTGAGATTAAAATCCACCCTCCTGATACATTGATGATTGATGATTCGAGTGCTCAAACATAATAGATGTCGAGTTGTGTGTATTAGGCAATAAAAATACAGTAAAGAACCCACCGAAATCCGACGTGGTTCACAATCATGGTAGGTAGAAATCAAGGGATCATTTATACATATCGTAGGGGATCTTGTATCTGTCCCTCCACAACATTCTTCTTCTCCTCGTGCTTTTCCCGGTCCAGTCGTTGTTGGACGACTCTCTATATACAGACACGATGTATCAGCGGAAGTCTAACTTCCGATAGAGAATGGGCATACAGCTTTCATACTGGCAATGCTGGACAGCAATGTGTCAAGTGTGCTCTCCGAGAACTCCAAAACCTAAGCGGACATCAGTCCAGAATATCTGACGCTGATTAACTAGGATACAAACATTGACGCCAACCTGATTCCCGATCTCCCGCATGCGTTCCTTTTCGAGGGCCCAAGGATCCGACGAGGAGATTGTGCTGCTGCTACCAGAAGCGTCTTGAGATAGCGATGGGGTAGGAGCGGAGTTATTGATTGAAGGAGCATTACGGAAGAATGGTTCCGTGGAGTCAGGGGAAGACGCCTGAGCTACCTCTTGTGAAGAATGAATTTGAGGGGAATGGGAATGGCATCGATGTGATGACCCTCCGGATTGAAAGTCTTCGTGCTGCTGGAGATGGTCACGTCGCCTCGTGTACATAGTGGCGGCGCCAGCACCGATGAAGAACCAAAGAAGATTGCCCATTGTGATACTGAGTAGGCTGTCGGGTGTTCAAGTTCCAATGGATGAAAGGTCCATCTATTTATCTCGAAACAAAAATTGGACCACGTCATTATCCAAGACCATGGGTTACTGTACTGCGTAGAAGTTTTGAGTTTTGCAGCTTGCGTGGCTGCTCGGCGCAGTCATAAAAGCAGTTCACGGCAAAAGCATCGTCATGCGCAGATTATCGGCATCGAACGTGTCGAGAATCTGAAGGAATATAGTGAAAGCATTAGTTCAAAAAATATCGAGCACAATGTTAATATCCTGTTAGCAAAAGTGAATGAGCTGAACAGATATATATATGTAAAAAGTTGACTATGGTACATTGAAATATCACGGGCCGGTATATCCAGTTTGTGTGCTCCATTTAAAGTCCAAGGTTTTCCCAATCGTTCTGACTTTGAGGGAATTTCTTGATGTACTCATCGACTCTGTCAGTCATCTGTTCCACAAATAACCGAGGCATCCATTTCGACTCTTTGTCGTCAATATGAACCTGTTCATCAACAGCAATCTTCAACATCTCCTTGATATCTGCAACGTCCTGTCGAACCCTCTTTTGTTCATAGCTCTTTCGCGAATGACGATGGTCTGTCCAGCCTTGCAGCTTCAAAAGCAGCAACGCTAGTAAAGGCATGACAGGCAGGTCATTGTATGGGTAAATGTAAGAAACGCGTTTGACAGGAACACAAGGAATGTTAAGGGAAGTTGATTTTCTAGTGGTCAAAATATCAACTTTGCAGTTGCGACCAGGACCAAGCCGAAACCACAGAACTTGATATGTGGCGTCCGGATTGAGCGACGCGACAAGATAAAATCTGTCATCTTCATTCACGAGAATCTGCTTCAGATCTTCTGTGTCGTATTCTCGGTTATTCAACACGACTAAATCCACATCCTAAAACAATACAGTGAGTCGGATGAGGGAAAGCAAATTCTGTCAAAGTACCTTTGGATTCCGGTTCGTCATGCCATAGATATGGCAAGCTAGGCTGCCAAAAAGACAACAGCTCATCTCATATTCGTCAAAGACGGTGATGGCTGCTCGAGCTGTCTTTCGAACTTCCTTGGGGGTAAGAGACGGCATGGTTCAAGTTGGGCGGTCGAACAATAAGGGAGAGATTATATAGACAGACGGTTAAATCCGAGGAACACTCATCAATTCCTAGTATTATGACTGCAACGTGGTTCTCAGCCAATCTTCATGCATTCGCATAAGCACTAATCTAGGTCCTTTGTATGATAAGACTTCCTTGAAGAACTAGGGTTCAAAATCATGAACTTTATTGCTACACGAGGTTACAAAAATCATAGGATACTATGCACAATTAGGAATGCATGGTAACATACTTGAAGGTACATGGAAAGAGCCATACAAATGAGGCAAAGATTGAGGTGAGGTATCCAAAAAATAATAGATACTTACATCAGTCGGAAAGGAGCAGGCAGCGCAGGTCCCAGGAATCGGACACAACTACAGCTGGGACGTATACAGACAAGGAAGAAGAAGATAGATAGAGAGAAAGGATAATTTATACTAGAGCAAGATACTTTTTGAAGAGATGGTTTGATATGTTTAGACGTCTTCAGCTGCCGAAGTCACATTTACGCCGGTGACAACCACTGGTGTGACCGTCGCGCTGACAAGCATTGCACGGATAGGCCCCGTTTGTTCGGAAGCCAGCAGTCTGAAAGACGTCCTTGAGCTAGAATGCGAGTGGGAATAAACCGAGAACGGAGTATGCGAAGCCGAGTGTGAGTGACTCTTATGCTCCGAAAAACGTAGTGTGCTGGTATGTCCGTCATCTGACACAGATGACAAAGGTGCAGGTGGAGTACTCCCTGCGCGCATCTGTTTCTTGAGATTGTATGGATGATGGGAATGATGGTGTAAATTGTGGTGAGCGCGCTCCAATGAAGTACTGACATGTCCTCTGCGAGGCTCACGATCGGCAACATTATCGGGAACCTCGACAGCTAATGTTTCAAGAGCGAGGTCGGCAAAAGTACTTCGTCTGTTGCCTTCACTTTTTGTCTGAATGATGCTGCCTGGACGATGGTGAAAGAGTGGGCGAGATTCAGATCGAATAGGCGGCGGAGATATGTTCCTCTGGAAATAAGACTCTGAAGATGTCAAATAGTCTTGATCCATGGCCATACTAGCAGCCATTTCGTTGACTTGTAACAGCCCATCTTCAACAGAAGAAATGTGCCACTCTGGCTCGTCTTCGGCAGAGAAGACGTCGGGCGTAGTGCGTTGTTCCAAAGGGGTGTGCGTGCCAGACTTCGACTGATGAGAAGGAGCGATACGAGGAAATCTCCGTCGTCCTCTGGGAATACTATTTGTGTTAGCTCTCGATCCCTCCGCTCGCTCTTCGAGGGGTGGAGGGGAGATGAACCGGGGTGGATTCACATCACTCGGCGTGGAAGGAAGGACACTGGGACTGGGGGACCTCGACATGGAGGTCATGTGAGAGGACTTCTTCAAGCGGCGACCCCGTTGTTCTTCTTCAATCCCGCGTAGAGGCGATGGAGATAGCAGAGGCGCATAATCAGGCTCTAGAGGACCCGCTGACGATATCGAAGAGTGAGTAGATGAGGAACGAATGCTGTGGATCGAGGACTCGACAGCAGACGTAGGAGGTGTAGGATAGTGTCTACGACCTATCTCACTGCGTTTTGACAAAGACCTACTTCGTGCCGGAACCGGTGCTCGAGAGAGAGAACGTTGCGCTCGAGACGCGGATCTTCGAGTTGAGGCATCTGAGACAGCCGAGCAGGGTACATCGTTTTCAACTTCGGCTATTGGAGAGGTAGATGAAAGCGACACGTGTGGTCGAGACTGTGAGCGTGAGTTGAAGGAAACAGTCGTTTCCTGCCGTAACTCCTCATCCGTGACAGGAACACTGTCACCTTCGTCACCCCACCCGACGCCCCAAGCGACTTCGTCCACCATAGCTACAGTCCATCTGGTCGCCGCGTCCTTGTCCATCAGACCTTGGAGAATTCGTTCAGTACCACGTCCGACTCCGGAAGGCATTTGAAAAACCCCTGCAAGAATATGATCAGCGTCTTGACAGATATTCATTCGCGGGAAAACCATTACCATGCATTATTTTCATCTGAAGCCGGGGTTCAAAAGAATCAAGGAACGGCAATCGACCGGAGAGAAGGGTGTATAACATGACACCTAGAGCCCACATGTCCTGAGCAGGATGAGGCAGACGCGGTTCGGAGTTCAAGGGCGGAAGAAGGAGTTCAGGTGCAGCATACGGAAGAGAACCAGGTTGAAAGACTCTTTTTGGCAAACTGTGTGGCGTCGACGTGGTAGTCGAGTTACGATGACGTGGACCGTGTCCTAAAGGTCTGATGGAAGAATCATGAAGAGGAAGCCTAGGTTTGGCAAGTGGCGTTGCATAAGATACAGAAGCAGCACGATGGACTCCATAGGATATATCTACGAAGCCACCCGCATTTTCCCGATCTTCCTCCTCCTCTTCCTCGTCAGCCTCAATGGTCTCGCCAATTTCCTTTGCCATCCCAAAATCCGTGATCTTGCATGTACCACTTTCATCCACGAGGACGTTCTCTAGCTTCATATCACAGTGAACTATCCTCGCATCCTCATGTAGATACCGAGTGCCCCTCACCAGCTGTCGGAACATCATCCCAGCATCATCCTGTTGCAATGCTGGTCGCCCTTCCCGCTTTAAAATGTCAAACAGCGAGCCTGCGGGACAGTAGAGTGTGACAAAAAAGTCGGCGTACGAATTGTGTATCGAAGTGAACAAAGGCAAAATATGTTCATGGTTGAGCGAGGACCATATGCGTGTCTCGTGGTCGAGGCGTTTTTGAGCACGAGCGATATTTCCCTGCTTAGAAAGATCGGAGTGACGCACAATTTTAATAGCGACCACTCCACCGGAAGTGGAGGATGCACGTCTGACAATGGAGAATCCACCATAGCCAATGATAGGACCAAGTATGTAGTCTGCAACAGCCTCACCTTCATCGTCAGGAAGTGAAAGCGTTGAAGGCGAAGCACTGAAGCCTGAAAGGAACATGGCAGCGGGTGATACTGCTGAATTGGAGGGAAAGGACTGAGGCAGCGATGCTGAGAGTGGAGGATCATCGTATAGGGTTTGCTGGGTACCGGAAGCACTGTAAATGCTCTCAATTCCCCTCACACTTTTCGATGAGCTATCTCCTTCCACATTATTAATATGAATTCGTGGTCGTCCCGTAGGAACATCCGAAAAATTTTCCGCATGAACACTAGGATTGGAGAATAAACGTCCTAGAATTGATTGAGCAGGCACTGTGTACATCAACTATCAGAAGAAAGATTTGGCTTCCAGGATTGTACTTGGTGGTAGAGAAAAGGGATGAGAAGTGGTAAAGATCGAATCCCGGAAAGGCTCTCCGCTCTCCTGTCAAAACGTGGGAATTGATTGATCTTGAGTCATTTGTTACCGGTAAATTACTGCCGGGGCTTGCCGAGTATCCGTCACCTGATCGTTTCGCGGCCGCGTTTTGGATCATGATCTCTGCAACCGCGATCCCCCCCCCTATACTACTCGTTCACCGAAGCACGACCGAAATTTTTTAGATGTGCTGCCTCTGCAGCTATAGGTGAATACCACCTAATAGCTTCAATAAGTATATACATAGCTCTCCAGGTATATCCAGTCTCTGAGATGCGCGTCGCTAGACCGACATACTAAATACTATCGTACATTACTTTCCTGGGTACATACACTGTAGCTGGCCTTCGGTGAAAATTCCCCCGGGTCTATTGTCACTACTCTTTAGCACCTTCAGACCTGTAACAGTCATTGTATTGACTGCTCGATGATCAATTTTGTCGTGTCAGTGCTTCTGCGGCCTGCTATGTCTTTTCGGTGAAATCAACCAAGCTTTGTTCTTGCATCCTCCGAGTACCCTCCTATCTACCCTTTTAACCTCGGGGAAAACATGTAGCCACCATATATTTAGTTACCAACCAAAGCCAACATAGAAGATCTCGTAGAGGATCGTGTAATATACACTAGAGCATATATATGTCTGCCAAGACCGTCGTCTTCGGTAGCTAATATCTTTGAGGCTACCTTAACCAGCTTTAACCATTACCCATTATCCCAAGGGACGGCATAACATGAAAGGGTATACATAGGATATATACTCACTTACTCCAACGGATACCAAAGGCATAAGTACAGGAATTATTACACTGACCAGTAAGTAACCAGTAACCTGGGCGCGCGTAGAAATGTTCATTCTAGTATTATTTCTACACATCCAGAACGTAACATACGTACGTTAGACCGAGAATCGTCCCTCTGAGTACAAACCTAGCAAGATTTCGTCTTCTAGTGGCTTAGTACCACTTAGTCTCCAGGCCAAACATATATAGAAAATCCTATTCCAACCTTAGAAGTTGAGATGTGAGTTGGAGACATGACACACGATGAACAATGCTAAAACAGTAGATACTACCTACAGGAGTGGATAAGCAAAGAGTTGCCCTGACGCAGCGGTACTCAAGTGATAGGTTGTACTCCGGTTGCATTAAAGAGCATTTGGATTCTGGGAAAGTCTATCATACTACTTGATACCAGAAGGAAGATCTAGACAATTGTCCGTGATGATGAAAACCAATGTGAGGCAGCGGTACAAATTCAAATGACTATTATGCGCTCTGAAACTCCACTAGCCGCTGTTGGTTCACGAGAGGAATTTATCGTAAATAACGCCAGGCAGACTCAACATTCGCAAACGACTTCGTAGAGTTTTCTAGACCCTAAACCCGGACAGTAAAAACTTTGGGGAAGCCCTAGCGAGTCATGTAGGAAGAATCTGCTAACGCAGCGTCAGCACTTTGTATGATAAAGAGAGAGTATGGTTCAGAAGGAAGGCAACGGAATCATCCACACGAGGTTTATGCGCTCTCGGAAAACGAGTCGTGGACTCTACATCCGTATTTTTTTCATCCTGACGGAAATGTATATCTCTGAGGCTTACCTATTATTTTCCAAGCCTCCGACAGATAACTAGACGCCAGAGAGTATGAAGAACTTCAAGAATATAGTGTGGAAGTATGAAGGAAGGAGGAAAGGTTACTGGTATTCCAGTGTCACGAGGTGTTATGGAGTAGTAGTTGTAACTAAATATTCTCACGCATGCCGCACGTGACAGCAAGCTTGTCGATTCTTTGAAGTCGTTGGTCCAAGATTCAAATGTAAATGTATACTTACATGCGTATGTATGATGAGAGAAGAGAAACTTGAACTTGTATAAAGGAATCATAGAAAATGACATGAACATCACAATAAGTTGTCAGCGTTGCTCGCAACGCCAAAATTGAACACAGGTAGGTACCCTGCCCGAGTAAGCCATATATCACGTTGTCCGAGTGTCTTATGAAGGCTATGAGCGAAAATAAACGAATGTGAGCTTGCCATTAGCAGACCAGGAACATTGTGTCCGGTGAAATGAGTACAAAAGGTTAATCTAGAGAGTAACCAAACAATGAATCGACGTGTTAATTGGAGATGGAGAAGAATCAAAAGAACAATTGTCCTGTCGTTTTAAAGGCAAGGTTGGGAATAAACATCGTGCACTGATAATGAGCAAGACGTCGCTCGATGCAAAGCTATAGTATGGTATAGGCATGATGAGAGGAGAGTTCGCAAACAACATAGAATGTCGGCCAATGTTGGAACGACGGCAAAACCTTGCAACGATGCGTTCAACCACATCTATCTGGAGCTCAGGCTCTAATTATAGCAAGGAAGAACCAACAGCAAGAACAAAGACGGCGACCGCTGCTTTCGGAACGAGCGTCCAGGCTACTGATGTGCTACGAGACTGCTGCTGGGCACCGTTACCCCTTCGTTGAATCACCTGAGTAGCAACGGTGACATTCCTAAGCTGTTGCGTCGGAAGCATGTTCGGGGTCGACGAGATCTGGTACATCGGAGCCAGCGGTGAGCCATCGAATGTATACAGTTGTAAGGCGAGTCCGAGGGTGACGTCGGTGTATGTGTAGTATCCATTGACTAGAAGCTCGGTGTCATTGTAATTTTCGATGAAATTCGACACCGCAGCACAAGGATCTTGGATCTGTTGATAACCGTCGCCGTTGGGGGTAAGAATTATAGAACCATTGTCTGCCTCGGCGTAAGTACCATGTACCCAATTCATCGCCGCAGTAATGCAATTGGGCTGAGAACCTTGAAAGATGGCGTCAGTTAGACGCGAGGGAAGAGATTGTTCAATATTCACCATTTGAAGTGAAACGGTACCGCGAGATCTCATACCAAGGATCTCCGTCAGAAGTAGAGTCTTTGGCGGCACTAGCGCAGAGTTAGTGAGAGTACGATGTTCAGGAACGAGAAACTTACAAAGAGTAAGATATCCCACTAGTGTTGGGGTATGTAAACGACAGTTGGGCAGGGTTTGCAAATCCCTGATAAATGGAATTAGGTCTATATCAAAGTTTGAACATTAAGACTCACACTACCCGTCTGAACCTTCATCGACCCGGACGACCAAGTTCCAACAAGGACAGATATATCCGCATTAACACAAATTGGCACTGAGGCCAAGACGAGGGCAAGAACAGACGTAAGGGGAGCCATCATCCAGATGTTTTCTGAGTGTTTTCTATGAGGGGTATTGAAGGCTTGGCTTCGAATCTAAAGGCGGCAGGGAGAAGGGTGTTACAGACGGTAGAGAAGGAAGGGAAGTGACGACTTGATGGGAAAAAGAGTGGAGTGGACTGTGGATCTGTGTTTGGCGCAAGTTGGCCCAGGAACGCAAGCCGGCCGGCCGGAGATGATTTCGTTCTCGCGCGTTTACATACATAGATGATAGTAGTATTACTAGTAGTACAGTACAGCCAGACTACAGCTCTAAGTATGTGCAGTAGTTCGATCCACCAGATGGATTTCCTGGGACATTCAAAATCAAGACCGTGGCCGTCAAACTTGGAACAGTCTGTAAGTCCAGTCTCGTACCCAAAGTTTGGACTCTGGTCATGAGTTCAATATGGAGGCGTCTTCACAAACTCCTTAAACCGTCGTTTAGGTTTGAACGATAGATATTAGCTCTTCTTCGAACGGAGATGCGCGTTTATCTTAAGAATTGACTTCCTGCTGAAATGTAGTAGATCTTATAAAAGCAGAATTTTCGGATGCATACACATTTTACTATTGAGATATAGATATAGATACTGTATAAGGCTCGCAGAAGACAGCAAAGCATATCGTACACGTAGGTCATGTATGACAGGAAAACAGAAGGAATTGAGGGGTAGCATCGACGTATTTCTGAATCAAGCTCAATCAAATAGGCTTTAGTGGCCGCTTATGGTGACGGAAAGACTGTCATTATGTATGCCAGTCCTGTCGAGAAGGCTCGTACAGTAGTAGGTAACCTCTGATGACCTTGAGTATGAGCTTGCTTCAAGTGACCTTGGACCCTGACCTTCCGTTGCGTATGGAGCTTGAAATTACAAGAGCTTTCGACAACAATTCAGATCTATAGATGATGTGATGACGAGGGTTTTCTCCGGAGACCGACACCCGCATCACTTTGCTGAGGGGATTAGGTGGGGCATACTACCGGTGCCAAGGCTTCAGCTTGTATCTTGTCCACGGACGACATAAACAAGTAAGGATAACCCAGATATCCGAACTTCGAATTGACATTGTTGCCGTTGACTCTAGAATGAAATGTAGAAAGGATCTGTATACGCATAACACAAAAAATCAAGGACTAGATTTTCGGGCAGTCACTTCGTCAGACATGCGCATATGCACACGAGAAGGCTTGTCTCAGCCTGCCTGCTCTAGAACGCAATATGCGGGCAGTGCTCAATCAAGCGGTCTAGCCAGTTGCAAAAACGCGTGATCAGTCAGGATACTGAGAAGAGAATAGGATGAATTTGTAAACGGCAAGTCAGAGAACTTACTTAGACACCGATGAGTTATTCAGTACTTGTCCTAGATTGTTCCATCTGACAGAGCTTCGATTGGGACGAAACGAAAACCGAGAGGGAGGGAGAGGAAGAAAGCGTACATGCTTGTTGTGCCTGTATATTATGTTGATAAGAATAGGAGTCGACATGAGAGTCACTCACTTGTTGTAGAAGTAATGGAAGCATCTGACTGGCTTTGACAGTGAATCATGGCAGCGAATGAAATCCATATAGTCGGACCTATGGAATTCGATTGAGTAGTTACTCACCGAGACGCGTGGACCAGTGGGTTCGCGTCCGCGGCCTTGTTAACCATCAGAATGAAGGAGACTGTGTGCACTGGAATTCCCAATGGGTGGAAGAGTGAAGTATAGACATATATTACCACGTGAAGCTAAACGTGAGATGCTGGTACCTAGCGAAGCAAGTGGTCCTGTTGTTTCATGAGAGTTGTGGATTCAGCTTGGAGCGAACATGCTCGAATTAGTAGCCGCCGAGGCGCGGAGAAGGGAGAAGATCTGCAAACTGGGGCTCCGGGTCCGTCAAAAAACGAAGAAGGTTGTTGAGGAGCTGGGGATATTTTAATGCTGCGATCAGAGAAACCAGCGGATTATACGGAAAAATGTCCCCACATATACCCAAGGTACGTACATAGTAGATATGACCGTGGTAATGAGCAAGGAGCTCTGGCCAAGTTATGCCAATGATATTTTTGAGGTTGTAATCATTTGCTGTATGAAATTCTCAGAGTTCACAGAAACATCACTTGTCAAGAAATTCTCGTTAAGCGTCATCGGACGTTCAGAGGTATCGAGTCTTGACCATCTATCGGTTTCTCAAGTTAGTACTAATGCATCACTGAAATGTAGACGGAACGACTCGGTGGAGCTCTCTGACTAGCATGCATGTGATTTCCTCCACCGACCATTGGTACAAGTATACACCGTCCCTCCACAGGCCAAATTGGGACACAGTCTAATAGTAATAGCCGAACGATAGACCTTCCGAAAACAGATTTAGGAAAATTTCGAGGGCAAGATGATAGGACCTGTTGAACGACACACTGCTCATACCGAGGGAAGCCAATGTTACCGTTGAAAGTTCAGCGCCTTGGGTATGGACGCCAAAGAGCCCGAGCTGATGATCATTTTTCCAAGGTTGAAGATTAAAAACGCGAGCTGTGATACATCCTGTTTCAATCTTGAGATAGATATTGGTTTTTACCTATCCTCGCCGGCAGCGGTGAGTTGTCGGTAGAATTCTATTAAAGGCAAGTCAAAGGGGTGAGATACGACGATACAGGATCGAGAAATTTTCTAAATTTCAGGAACCTACAAGTTGCTTCCCGCGCCTTTCGAGGGTTGTACGAAAAAAGCTCGCTCAAAAGGGATAGAGTTTGGTGCATATGTAATTCTGATTCTCTCGCTCCAGAGCACGATGAATGTAACGACGAAGAAATTACTTGATAGAACTGTCGGCGAAAGTTCGGTAAGCAAGAGGCATTTGATTTTCCCACCATAGGCCGCGTCAGTTAAGTAAGAGCTTACGCATTGATCCTGCTTGCGCGTCTTCACTAAGAATCTTCTTAGAACCCGCATCGTCTGAAAGCACCGGGACCATAACCACCTCACTACATTCTATATCGTACGAAATGCCTGACATGGTTACACTTCCCTATTCGTCTCCTGGAACACCCCAACAACGACAGTTCAATCCATATAGCGAAAATGGGGGGACGATTTTGGCGATATCTGGTGCAGATTTCAGCGTCATTGCAGGCGATACGAGGCAGAGTGAAGGATACTCAATCCAAACGCGGTATGCACCCAAAGTCTTCAGATTGTAAGTACAGACGCGTCTACTAGTTGGTCAAAACTTCATTCATCCCCCTTTGCAGAACAGATAACGCTGTTTTAGCAGTCAATGGGTTTGCTGCAGACGGAAACATGTTCGTGAAGCAAGTCAGACAACGTTTGGAGGTGATTTTCAATATGGATTGCTGTTGAGCTCGCGCTCATCCTAGAACATAGTGGTATCGACATGCTCATGCAAAGGACATGCCTCTGCGCGCCATCGCACGTTTGATTCAAACAATGCTTTATTCTCGCAGGTTTTTTCCGTACTATGTGTATAACATTTTGGGTGGAATAGAGGAAGATGGTATGTTGCGTTGATCTAACTAGCTCCTTCGGACTAATAGCTTTCCATCGTATTCCCTGATCCATCCCGACTTCGTTCCCTCTACTCTCCGCATGGTATATTGCTCGACACTATAATCGTCACAGGATCTGGAGCAGTGTACTCTTTTGATCCCGTGGGCTCGTACGAGCGTGAATCTTGTCGTGCGGCAGGCGCAGCCCAATCGCTTGTTCAACCCTTCTTGGATAACCAGGTGAGATATCGGTGGTCACTGCTTTCGGCTTTCTTCCTATGTTCCTCCGTCGATTACTTTCCAGGACTTTTTTGGTCATCTTTCTGTTGTTATGCCTTGCATTCCGTTTATCTGGTTATTTTCCCTGCATACACGTCCCGATTTCCGGCTGTTGCTGTTGTCTCTTTCCCCCGAGACGTAGGGAATTGACGCGTGCACCACGGGTATGCCATCCTATGATGGACGAGTAGCTTCCGATGCTTCACCGACTCCATGTTGTTTTTTTTCTTTCCTTTTTCAACCCCTGTTTTCTCCTCAGTTTACTGAGGCGCGTGTTGTTGGTGGCACATTGCTGCTGAACATGCTGCCCGGGTTTCTTTTACAAATCCCAACTCTCTTTCCTTGTTTGTTGCTGAACCATGCACTTGCCTCATTTATATAATCGCTCCTTTGTGCGGCACCTTCTTCTTCCGCTTGAGCATTGGAGTGAATGGTGGAATCAGTCCATTCCCTGAAGTATATGTATAGCTTGTGGAGTACTAACGGATCTGCGCGCTATACATCTACGGGTGGGGGAAAACCAGGGAAACTGTTCGCAGTCGGTGGCCGATACGGATAGACCTCTATTCATTTGCTCCATTTGATCAAACTCGGGAAGGACTGGATTTGTGTTGCTTGGATTCAGTGCTGCCCATCACGGTTACCTACGGACCTGATTTGGGGTAGGGTCAAAGGATCGAGAGATGCTTTGGCTGGGGAAACATTACTACCGCTCTTCACCATTCCATTTATGATTGGTTGTTCTCCACTCTCCCGTATTCAGGAAGGATCACGCATCGTACGGCGCGATTCGAGTCTAGTTCTCTTTCGGAGCATCATGGTCATTGTTGTACAAAATGCAAAACAGATAACTAGTTCTAGTGCCCATGACCGATGTATGGATAGGGACAAGTCCAACTCGGGTGAATTAGGCGAATGAATGCAAAAAAAATTGGCCACCATTCGCGTTCTTGATTGATTATTTCCTGTTCTTTCCTCTAGTTATCGCCTTTGTACCATCTTTTTCTCCATTTTCGTGTTGTGCCGGCTTCTACGTTCATCTTAAAATACGTATACTGATTATGATACTCAGATCTACTTCAAGAATCAAGTTCCTCAACCTGGTCACCCCCATCCTCAGCATCTCTCACTAATGACAGTCATTCAGCTAGTAATTGACTCGTTCACGAGTGCAACAGAGAGGCATATCGAGGTAAAATTTGTCCATACTTTGTCTGACATTTCTATCCTTTTATTGGCTGAACAGCTATTGGATTTCTACCGCAATATGAGTCATATAATTCTTCTTCCCAGTAGAAACCACCTTCTTCTTTCATTTCCTTTCTACTTTGAACAAAGACTCAACGTTGCTTCTTGTGCAGGTCGGCGATGGCCTCGAAATGTTTATCGTTCTTGCAAAAGGCAGCCCACTCTATGGTTTAGAGAATATCGATGGCGTACAGGAGATGACCGTTACAAACGAAGGAGAAAGAATATTTGTGGTAAGGAGGAATTTGAAAAGGGATTAGGCATCTAGTGCAATGTTGCGGCGGTGGAAGACTGTCAAGATAGGACGAGATAATGGGACACATGACTAGAGATGATGAGCAGATTTTGTCAAATATGACAGCGAAGACTACGCGTCGAAAATGCAACGGAGACTTGAGACTGCAAGATTTTTCTTGTTCTTGCCGCAACATTAGTTTCTGTGATTCGTCTGTCGTCCGACCTGCTCCCTTCTTGGTGATGTTTTTTTCATTCTTGCAATTGTACACACATAGATGAATGTCACATCCTGTTGTCTGCCTGTAACTTTCGCGTTGATATATTGGACTAGTCTTCGTAGCATCACTGTTCATCAGGACTTTTCGCTACTCCACTGTACTATATTTTCTGCTTGTAGCTACGTCGAAAGAACTGTTCCATTACTTGATGCAAAGAGAAAATATTGTAGTTAAAGACCTGTCCGGGCCCGCTCTTTATCCCTGCGTTAAACACGTGCCTCAAAATCTAAGAGCGCGGAACTCAATCAACAAGTAGATACTCGAAGTAAAAACGAACATGTGGCCAACGTGGGGATCGAACCCAAGACCTTCGCGTTGCAACGTAGAGTATATTAGCACGACGCTCTAACCAACTGAGCTAGCCGGCCTGTTATCGTTCTTAAGGATCAGAATGGAGTAGTTGTTTTCATTTTGTTTCTAAAGTCCTTATCTTTATGATAGGTAGATAGATAGATAGATGCACGGCTCCGTCTTATGTATAGCACCTGGCAGCAGTCTTATCCAAGGTACATCCGACCGATCTCCAGGTCACTCCAGATGAATGGAATGTCGTCACCGCGTTCCGGGGTAGGATTTGTTACTACATAGCCTTCCTCGATATCTGGCCCATTGATTTTGGGTTTCACCAATTGCTTACTTAGTTAAAGTCCTGCGCGATATCATGCTATATCCACTCCTCGTTGCGAGATAACGGAACAACGCATCTATCAAGCCGGTGGGAGTTTTTTTCGGGATCTGGGTGTATGTCCTTTTCTCATCCGCCAATACTAAGTACTTGAAGTTGGAGACGACAATGTTGGTTTTGAATTTGGAGTATACGTCCATCCGACCTGTCATGGCCTCCACCAACGTTCGTCTTGCGGCCACAGATTGATGTCAACTCGAACATGGGAATGCCATAGTGAGACCGTAATCCTCGTTTCGAAGATTGGAAGTACTGTCCTAAATAATATGAATGATGAGCTCGAGGCACTCGAATTTCATATCTACTTGAAGCTTGGGCAACAAGCAACCATGAATTCCAGACTTCTTTGTATTGGTTATCCTTTCCTTGACTTTGCGACACTGACTCTAACAGGATTTAACGAGAACGGTTGTATCACATGTGCACAAAGTACCTCTCACTCACTACACAAATCCCAGTGAAGGAAGACCAGAAAAATCTCTCGGGCATGTGCCGTAGCAAGGTGATCTCACGGCACCTTCATGAAGACTAAGAAGTACTAAAACCGATGAGACTAGTGATGATGGGTTCCAATTTCCGAAACCAATTGCAGCGCTCGACGAGATGCCGCTATCGGGGTAGACCCTTGTATAAGTATGAGAGAGCTCAAAGTCATTTTCAAACGATTGCTCTCAACCTTGCATTTAGCTCTTTCTTTATTACGAGCAGCTATCCTTCGCCGTCCATCTGTGCGGCTTGCTTCAACTCGAAACAAGAAAATGTGTCAACAAATAGCGTAAGTGTGCCTCGAAGTTTGCTCGCTGCGTCTTCTTACACTGTATCTCTAGTGAGGGAACGCGATGGTCAAAATGTGGTGTATGTGCAAGTTTTCTCAGGCTCAACCTGCGATGACGCGAAAGCTAAAAGACCTCTAGCATTTTCAAAGACATTTAGTTACTGCGATCATGGATTGTAACTCCAGTCGTTGCGAACGAAGCTATGCTCACCCACAGCATTGTCGATTGCTGACCTGCTCAAAAGTAAGTCCAGCGTAATGTCCAGATCGAAGCGGCCGTTTGAATTTAGGTTGTACCTGACCACATAAATTTACTTTGCTCTGCAACGAACAGAATTTTGGGCGAGAGATACAGAGAGACATTGATAGGGTGGATGAGTACTGTTTTGCATGCAGGGCAGCACAGGCTCGGGAGGCACGATCGAATGGCAGGTAGATTGATGAAGAAAGACGAGACTTGACTTACTAGACTAAGAGTCAATTTTCCTATTTTTTGTACGTGTTCGTCATGCGCCATCCCTCATTGTATCTGTCAAAAATCTAGTTAACGCCATTTTGCGATTTCGAAAATGTAGCGTAATCTTCGCTGCAGTCAGGCGGTCTTGATTGCGGTAGGAAGAATAAGCCCATGCGCGACCCATTATGGTAGTATTCAAATAGATTCAAACATGCGTTGGCGTACCCGTGTCTATGGTTCCACGTTCGTTGAAAGCTGTTGAAAGATGGTGATACCATGAGCGAGCGTGGTCATGATATTTTCGGCTTGGATAGCAATGAGAACCAGGAGTAGCGACGTATTGAGTCTCCCAAGATATGCGGTTTCGATGATCCGTCCGTGTTGCCTTAAACTTCATGTATGTATGTAAGCTTAACGGCTCACTATCACACATTCGGGAAAACCGAAATTTTTAGTGAACGCTCATGATAAAGACGTATTCACAGTCATCCGAGCAGCTCTGATTCAGCACATCGAAGCGGACGATATGCAGAATGATGGGTCTTCCGGTGAGATAACAAATGAGCTACCTATCCCAATTTTCGAGCCGGTAAAACGTATACATACATTTTGATAGATCAACAAAGTGTCCCCTCGCTGATAACAATAGTATCTAGAGGGCTACGTAGAGGTCAAGGATTGGTTCGACATGATTTGTTCGAACATTTGCAAGGCCGCTTGCCCATATGCGAGGTTACCAAACTGCGAAAAAAAATGAGCTTCAATATTAGACTATATGATGCAGCCAACCTTATACGCCGGTACCTAGAGAGCAAGAAAAGTCCGGTGAGCAAAGTGCAGTTCTACGATGGAACCATTTGATACCTCATGACCCGCTCCATATATTCGGATATAGGAAAATGTGCCAGCGTTCTTGACCTGTCCTGCAAGTTGACCACCAACAGTCCAAGACTCGAAGGACTGAGCTTGTAAAATAGAGGTAAATTGCATGTCGAGGTTGTTCACCTATTTAGTGTGTGAATATACGTGTGCCTCGAAAGAACAAATTCACGGTACTGACCATGGCCTCTACTCCATTGAAGTTTAGAATATAGTCCTGAAAGCAAACCTACTTCAGCATGAATGGTTTCGAATTTAGATTACTATTGCGTACAGCGTCGCCATCATAAACGACCACACGGACCTATAGATAATGGTCATTGAAGAATATAAAAATGCAAAGAGACCAACGTACACCTGCATCAATGACAGTCTCTAGGTCGGGACGAGAGTTTCTCATCCAATCACCTGGAGGGTAATTGAAAAATGCTCGAACGAGGCGGGAAAGGAGTTTACCAGTGGCCGCAAAATTATCATACACATTGTCGTTGGTTTCCTGCCAAGTCGACTCAGCGCCAACCTTCGTTTCGATAGTCTTGAGGTAACTTGTCAGATCTGGAGGATATGGGTCGGGATTTGTTGCAAGAATATAATAGACCTGTTAGAAAATTAGCTAGACGGGTTCAAAAAGAGATCCAGAGTTCGCTTTAACATACATCGAAATCGCCTGCCAAAGGCGACAAGATATTGTTGTTGCAGAATGACTGAGCAGCGGAGCAAACGGAATTTGAGCCATCATTGTTGCATGCAGTGATCTACGCAAACGGTAAGGTGAGAAGCTAATCACATAGTAGATAGTCGAGGTGGTGATGCGCTTGCTCAATATTCATGTTATTATTCCCTTGCCCATCACCACCTGCTCAAAACAGGCTGTACGAACCTGCTCTTTGCACCCAGTAGAAGAAAGCCAAGACGTATTGGCACGGGTGATAGTAGATGTTGAGACAAGAGCATGGTATGGGTTTGATCCCGCGTAACTGATGTATCCAGGATATTGCGACAAGGGATCCTGGAAAGAGTGATCAGAAAAGACATCTGAAGCTGGTCAATGCACACCGCCTCACCGTCAGACCATCACCCACTCCCAAGGTTTTGAGATTTAACGTGATGCCGGATATGGTTCCTTTTGCTATGGCAGCATTCTGAGACAGGAAATATCTAATGCCAAATCATCAATCCCGCTTGCATTCTGATACGAAACAACAACCTACGCCGCGAAAGTCGGCCCATAGTGACCACCATAGCTACAGCAGTGCATTTGAGATCTATGTGTAGAATGAAAAGGAAGATATCTCGCACGATTCTGTCCAGATAGCAAGATCATGACTTTGCAGACCGGAAAATCTACTATCGGATAGAAAGATTTGCAGAAAAGTCCAGACGTCAGCGGCGGCCTCTTCTGACGTTCCAACGCTCATAGTTCCGTGCGAGAAACCTAGTAGAAGCCCCGAGCCATTGTTTTTTTTTTTTTTGACCCAAACAGTATGATTGGGTTTACCCACCTACTCCTACTGGCTGGTCTATGAACAATAGGTTTGCCTTGGTGTTCCACGAGTTGGGATTGAGCGATACTGCCGTGCTGGCATTATTGATTCTGCAAGGTCCTAGTTCCTGGAACAAGCCGAGCATGCTGGAACTTCCAGGCTATGAAGGAAGAAAAGATCAACGGTGAAGTTTGGAAAGACAGATGCGCACTTACACCTCCGTTGAACCAGAGTGCGAGGGGAGCAGTGTCGTTGTTCTCTCGGGCTGCGAAATACCAGAAACTATCATGAAGAGGGTCAGAAATATAGACCCTAATTGAATATCGACATACAACAAACTCTCTGTAGATGTCAAGTCTCCATACCCGGAGGCTGAATATACACCAGGCGTCGTTTCTGTAAGGGGAGACAGATTGAAAGATCGACAAGGTACGATAAATCGGGACAACTCACCACAGATTCCTGTGTTTTCGACAGCACGAATTTTGCCTGGAGTGGTAGCGGCGACGGAGAGATCTGCTGGCTTGACGGCCCCTAAACCGCTTGCATTCGTGTTTCGTACGCCACCGAGAACACCATCTACGATCGGAACTTGACCTCCCAAGACGGAGGGCAACGTCGCCAAAATTATAGGAAACAACGAGATCAACATGCGATATTATCTCGTGCAAGCATCCAGAACCAGTTATCAAGGTCTTTATACCAGAAGCATTGAATTGAGAGGGCAGTGTATGCAAACGATGAACATTGCTGCTGCAGCTGATGTACCATGCAGTAACAAAGGCACTCTTGTTTGCAGTCAAATGGTCATTATTTGGTCTCTACGTCTTCCCATGAAGAGAAGACTCGGAAGCACATGCGCAATGTCGGTCACTGCACTTCTTCGGAGAATAGAGATAACACCAATACATGACTTTGTGCTAAAGAATCAGAGTTTGAATTCCGTATCAATGATTATTGATTCGGATGTTCCGTTGAGCTTGAATCTCATATCCTATGATAACTCTGTGAAGAAATGTTGCAATTCTGCGATACGACATCGTGGACTCTGAAAAAGCCATGGGGGGTTTTGGATAAACTTCAGCGGGTCTGAAGGAAGTGCAGCATACGACTCTCTTGTAACCCGGTCAGATGTTGCCAAATTGAAGATAAGTGAAAGTTTAGGCTTCAGGTAAGCAATTAGGTGGGCTTAAAAGGAATTAAGCAAGATAAAGTTGCGCGCTGTCCAGCGGTCACGGTTTGGTTTTACGTGATCGGTCGAAGCTGTCTATCTCTACCCACCTCTCTTTGAACTCTTTCCATTGTCTTGAGCTCGTTGTTCGTAGTTCTTATCTGAGTCATTCAAAGCCTGTGATGCCTCATAAACGAGCTAAACGATCTGTCAGGGAACAACAGCGCAGCCAAAAGTGAGCTTGCTCAATGTTTCCTCTTTATACCTCTCACAAGCGGTACAGGTCGCTAGATCTTGCACCGTCTCATCTACCCATTAGCCAAGAGCCATTACCGAAGTCCCTCGCACGCGCTCTTAACGCAGAGAAGGTTCGGGAAGAGTGGAGAAAGAGGAAAACAGAAGACAGAGACGAAGAGAAGACTGGAGCAGATCGGAAGAAACGGAAACTGAATGGGAAGGAGCAAAGCAAAATCTCCAAGATTCTACCCGGAGAATCTCTGCAGCATTATAATAAGTGAGCGACGTCTTATTCGCTCACCACCTTTCATATTGAAACAGTTTTAGGCGAGTAGAGGATGACATGCGACCTCTGGTGAAAAATGCTGTCCATTTATCAAAGATCGCAGTACGTGATGCTCGAAGGCAAGGACTTGCTGCCAAAGCTGCCAAAAAAGTGCCCGAGCTGAAACGTGATGTCCGGGATCACCTCGACGAACCGGCGAACGAACTGACATCGAAATTATCAAGTCGACCAACAGAATTTGAAACTACATCTACATCAGCACCTCGACGACTGAATGATATTGCTCAATCGCCGCCAGAACTCAGTCGGCTTCCCCGAGGAGTCTCTACCACGAAAGTCGCGAACGCGAAGGTGGACAGACGAGATGGTGTACTCTCGTTGGCCCAGAAGGCTATGATGGAGGAAGAACGAGAAAAGGCTATCGCGCGGTACAGAGAACTGAAAGCTTATCGGAGAAAGGATCGCAATGAGGAAGAGACCGAGGATTAAGTCTTCAGGCACCAATGCTCGACCTTGGAACGTGCAAAGAATTCTTAACCCGAACTGCTTGAGGTATAAGGTACCGTTTTCTCTTGGGTTCCTCGTTATCTGATAAAGGTACTCTCCTCCAGGCACTTTTTCCTTTGTTTGGCAATACATAACACTTGCATTTCGTTGCCCATCTCAGGTCCTCGCTCATGCATGTGGTGCATCGATTTGGAGGAAATTTCTACTATTTCCTTCATTGGATTTCACCTAACACCCTGTCCTTGTACCCCGAGAGCAACACGGAATCCGGTTTACTAGAAACACGATATTTGCGATTGATCTTTACTTGACTGCTTGGAATTGTGTGTACTATTCTCTGTCAAATAGCGAGTTAGAAGATGTTGGTTCAATTTTTTTCCTATAGAAGACGCGACGTTAGTTGTAGACCTTATCATTGGCTCTACGTCAGGATTTTGAATTGGATTGCAGGTTTCATGATGCGTGAATTTGCTTATGATCATCTTGGCATATATTATTTTCCCCGATGGAAGAGGCGCAGACTAAAGCTAATGGATTTCATAGCGTCCCGAACGGACGATGTGAAGACATCTACCGCTGCACATTAGACTTCTTTGACCAGATTGCCCACTATCCATCCATAGCGGCGTTTGAAACGGCGTCTCCAGACCAACAAATGCGGTGATAATTCGTCTCCCACTTCGGTTTTCGAAGACCTACAAGTGCTTCGAGTGCCTGGAAGATTGGATATTACCGAGGGGAACTATCAAAGGCCCGAGCTCGAGGGAAGTCGTAGCTCTGCTGAAGTATAGGTAAAAGTTTTTGCCGAATGTGACTCGTAGCCTTATCCTCAACGTGATATCCTTGTATAGGGCAGGACTCAGACATTCTGTACACCTTTTGGACGACAGCATGGGCCTATCCCCAACTGGGACTTCCATTCGCCCTGTCGCCGATATTTCGCGGATGGTGTTGTGGGCACAGAGGTATGTTCGGACGTCCCGTAACAAACGGAACAGTGAAAGAATGATTGTAGTCGAGCTGACGTTAAACGGTTGGATCACAAGCTATGCTCGTTGGTTGAACGCGACGTATGGTGCCAACAGTGCAGCGCATTTTGTTGACGCAGTGGTGTGTTTTCGCGTTCAAATAGGTTCAAATACTTCTCAGCTTCCAATATTGGCTTTTTGTTCATATATACGTGTACTCTGCACACGTACTCACTGCCCTTGATATCTGCGGCCAAACCACAACTGAGGATATACTTATTCATCTCCTCACTATACAAGTTATCAGGTGCACTATCAAATCCTCCACGGATATTTCAATTTTTTGACCTCAGCGCACATTTTCCCGGCGCCTGAATTTTACTAGCATAACGACATTACAGCCCTTCCCGTACTTGACTTTCTTCTTTACCAATCCGGTGTTAACGGGAGCGGCGCCTCCAGGGTGGAGTTCTCAGATCATGATTGGGTTGTGTCAGAGTGACCACTCTTCTTGTTTAGACTATGGACATCACTTATATATTGTTGGTGCGCAATCGTATCCTTTCCCGAACTTTTCACTGAGCTCAACCATCTTCTCTTGAGAAATTGTTCGCTAGTGGCTGTCATGTCCGACATTGAAAAGCAGGTCACACAGTTGGGCGACGAGCTGAAATCAGACTCACTGCGTATCCGGGATAGCACTGCAACATACCCCAGTTCTGCACCTGTCGAAAGCATTGATGGGCACACCGAAGAATCATCCTCCAGCGAAATAACAAATGACAGTACCAAAGCCTACCTGACGATTTTTGGTGCTTTCCTCGCCCTTTTCTGCACGTTTGGGCAAATGAACGCTTTCGGAACGTTTCAAGCGTGGTACGCCACACACCAACTGAACACGCTTGATGCCTCTACTATATCGTGGATCGGTTCTTTACAGCTTTGGGTGTTCTTTTTTTCGGTACGCTGAATATTTTCTACTGTCGAGTGATTGTAACTTTGGCTCTAGGGAGGCCCTATAGGATACATATTCGACAAATATGGACCTCGAATGTTGATGATGGTCGGCACGATATGCTATGTACTAAGCATAATGATGACCAGCATATCCACGCAATACTATCAGTATATTTTGTCGCAAGGCGTTCTGTTCGGGCTGGGAGTTGGTTTACTGTAAGTTGCACTTGTCAATGTCTCCATATTGGCTTTCACGAAGAGAGATGAACGCGAACGTATCCTAGATTTTACCCTTCTCTGTCAAGTGTCTCAACACACTTTGCCACGTACCGCGCTACTGCTACAGGATTGGCTGTGGCGGGGTCAGGTCTAGGTAAGTCATCACTTTCCTCGGGACCAGTGCGTCCTCGGAAATTGACTCGATAAGGAATATTTTAAACTCATAAATTTCCGCTAACGCAGGTGGAGTAGTCTTCCCCATTATGCTCCAGAATCTGTTCGAACGTGTCGGGTTCGGCTGGGCTACTCGCATCTCAGGCCTTCTCTGTGGCGTACTTTGCGGGATCGCAGTCCTTACTGTGACGACAAGCACTTCGACCAATAAAGCCCCGGCGCAGCTCGCCGGGATCAAGTGTCTGAAAGAACCTCGATACATGCTTTTGGCTGCTGGTGGAAGTTTAGTGGCACTCGGTGCGTGTTTTCACACTTCGAGTCAGCGACTCTTGAACGTTTTGACCCTATTGTAGGCTGTTTTGTCCCATACTTCTATGTTGTCGACTACGCACAGAGCCTGGGCATCTCTTCGCATATGGCATTTGTTGTGCTAGCACTTATGAACGCCGGAGGAGTTTTTGGCCGTGTTGCCCCTGCAATTCTTTCCGACAGCATCGGTAGATTCAACCTCCTCGCACCCACCTCCTTTCTTGCAGGTTTATTGATTCTGATTTCTTGGATGTTTGCGCGCACATTGTCGACGCTGATCGTATTTTCCATCCTCTATGGTTTCTTTTCCGGGGCCTTCATATCTGTGATTACGCCATGCGTAGCTCAAATATCGGATATACGAGAGATTGGGATGAGGATTGGGCTTATGTACAGCATCATTTCGTTTCCGTAAGTCCCCCGTTCTGACAGCTTTCGAAATGAAATGAAAATTTTACTGATTGTGTTTCTTCAACTGCCTAATCACTAGGGCCCTCATAGGTGGACCAATAGCTGGACTAATACTGGGCTTCAACCACGGGTCCTTCAACGGGATGGCCATTTTTGCTGGCACAACAATGGTTGCAGGCTCCCTGCTCATTCTTGGAGTCAAATTTCTGATCAATCCAATGTTACTCGCCCGAGTATGAATGGTCTCTCCTCCTCAGTTCCAGTTTCTGTTCTACATCATCCATCTACCATATTCAAAACACATGTCTGCTTACGATCTCACTTGGAACGAGCTTCATAATGATATATTCGACGTCCTTTACGTTCATTCAGCATTCTGATACCCCATGCATCTACTTTTTTTACTCTATCGATGACAACACAATGTACATACATACTATATTTATACCTATCTTTATCTGATTCAAGTTTCTCGTCAACTAGAATTGTTGTCCTCTGTGCGCATCCAACCCTGTGCCTGTATTTTCGCCATCTGAAGCCCCGGCGATTTGCAGCGCGACAGAGCAACCGCATCATGCACGCCCGACAAATATTGAGTTCTTCGTGAGGCTGCGACGATAGTGAGGCCATAATAGATCGGACAACAATTGAGAATAGGCGTGAACGACTTCATCGAAGAGAAGAAGTCATGGATAATGAAGTAATCAGTCAAACAGAAGCAGGTTAATATTAGGATGTACAATGCACAAGAGCCAATAAAGAAGAATATGAGTTTGTATAAGATGTTCAATTAGGAAGAATATGAGTTTGTACCAATACATCAAGACAACTATGAGGCGATCCGGTGTTAGAAGAAAAAGGACAAAGATGGACTAGAATGTTTCTTCCTCCTCGTCAACTACAGCTCCACCTTCAGGAACCTCGAATCCGTCCTGAGAATAGGGCATTAGCCAAATTGGGAGCAAGGATCAAATCACGCACACGCACCTCCGTTGAATAAAGTATAGCCTGGATTTTTCGCAAGGTAGGGTCGTCTGGATTACCTTCACCCTCTAAGTGTTCTTGCACAAGTATCTCAATTTCCCGCAACTAGCCAGAGAGAATTAACATCGAGCTGAGGGGTAAAGATCGAATTGTGGTACCTTTTCAAAGTAAAAGTCTCTCTCCTTCTCTAGCCCCTCGAAATGCCCACTCATCTCCTTCAATTGAGCAGTAAGGTGCTGGACAGCCTCATTCGGTTGTGCCGATCCCGAGCGATGACCAGAAACAGGTGTTCTACCACCCGCTCGACTGCCACCGACATTGAGACCACCGGTGCGGCTGCCGCCGGTAGATAAAGGACCGACAGTGGCAGGAATGTCTGCTGCGCCTTTACGCCGGGAGACTGGGTCGTAGCCTTGTCCACCATAATTTGTGTCCCAGAATCGTTTTATCCATTGGAGAAATTCGAGGTTATCTCTAAACGACGGATTAGCACTTGACTGGTTTCCACACCATGTTAAAGACTGCATACTGCATCTTGCATTTGACAAGTTTTTCCACTGGTATTGGCTAAGCTAAAGTCAGCATTCGCGCGTGTGAGCCTGCATTCATCACGCACCTTGTCGATTTTCTTTGCTTTGAACACATTTTGCATCACTTTGAAGTTTGCAATGAATTCGTATTCGTGTTTCGCGCCGAACTTGACTCTTGACATTGGCAGATCTCCTAAAAGAGATCCAAGGATCATTCAAAGAGAGCACGAAACGAAGAATGTCTGTTAGATCGCGTTCGATGAAGATGTGTTCATACCGTACCATAGATTGAGTCAATAATTTGACAATAAGCCGCGCCTGTACCACATTGTTCAATTTTCGTGTAGTTAATTTGAAGAAGGTCATTCAACCAAGCAAGGAGTTCTGCTCTTGAGGCCATCGCTGCTGGCGTTCTCAGACGATTCGGATGTCGGCAAGGATGTCGGTGGTGTTAAAGCCAGAATTAAGTCACGCTTGCTCGGCGTGGTTAAGGTGTGGTGATGTTTGGCTAAGGCTTTATTCTGAAACCATTTCTTCAAAGTTCAAGTCCCTCGTACCTACGAATGACGTGTCTTCATTCATAGTGGATCGTGACCCCGAGAGTAGCTCTTGAAATTTTCGGTGCTCTTTGACTCATGAAAGGAAGTTTGACCATGCCATAAAACTTGCCACTCATGAAACTTCTAAACGAATAATGACTAACCGGGTTTTGCCTTAGCTCAGAGCAGGGATAGGCAGAGCTTGTAAGTTACTATATAAAAAACTATTGCCCACTTCCCTACGTGTTCAACTCTGACTTCAATTAGACAAAATTGATTACCCGCACTGATGCTGGTGAGCTGCACCAGAGCTGTCACACTCAAGTCGCGCCTTGACTGAACGTTCCTCATTGCCCTTCTTGTCACCATAGGCTCATAACCTGGGGAATCATTCGAGCCACTCAGATCACCTTGTTCAAGCTCCTGCTAAGGTACTTGACAATATCTTTCACCAGTTGGCACAACAGTGGAAGTGACATCTGATTGGTTCAAGAAACGGTTCCGTTTCATCAAGTTCGAACAAGATGGTCTGGTTCCCGCGTCGCTACAATGCTGCGCGCTAAATGCCGGAGATGGGAAACAGTCTACGGTTGTTTGGAAAGAACAGTTGGTACAAGGCGGTCGCCGATTGTACGACTTGACGATGGATGATCATTTCAAAAACAGGGAAGGAGCCGTCGTTAGTTTTTCAATTGTTTGCTACTGAGGCTCTGATTTACATCACATTTTACGAAGGTCGACGTCGGTGTGAAGCTGATATCACTCGCAGGTACGCCCGTCCGTTGTCTTCAGGGACCTGAATGCTCAAGTAAGCCTCGGAAAGGCCAGCGAAAAGATCTTTGGCTCCGTTCCTTTGCCTATGTATATGACGATAATTGGCCATGGACCATTACCGTTTCAGTGTACGCTACCTATATCATTCACTAGTCTTATGGCTGACACATATCGGGCCATGCAGATCTGGGGATAACAGTGTTCAGCGCCTGGAAGTTACAAATTATGCACATCAAGGCTTCGCGCTCAAAATGAGAGAAAAATGATTCCAGCGTGACTATTTTAGTGTACATTGATGAAATCCGTACAGTGTTTTTGAGTTCGAAGATGTGAAATGAAAATAATTACATCGCCTTCGTCATTCCGCTTTCCATGCTCATATCGTTTTCCATCATACCCATTCCACTCTCCATTGGCATTGGCATTGGGTTGCAATGGCAGTTCATATCGCGGTTCTTCACCCAGTCCTCAAGGACCTTGCCGACAGACTTAAGGTTCGGGGCAACCATGGCGAATTTGCTAAGTTCATAGTCATCTGGAGGAACATTCCACTGAATCTAAAGGGGAATTAGTTGTCGAACTGAATCCAACAATTATTGACCTACCTCGCAATCTTCAAATGGTCGGATAACACCGCAAGCAGTGCACTTTCTCCAGTCTCCTCGGGAAGGAATCCAAGTGCGGCATTCCCTGCATTGAGTGTGGAATCGATCTTGACTCGCGTATTTCTTCTCGTCCCATTCCTGCACCAAGTTTCATTCACGACTGAAATTAAAAAGCCGAGACAGCGTGTCTTACCAATTTTGGACCGAAGTTTCGTAGCTCTCCCTCATAACGGAATGGGAATCCTTGGTATTTGCCAGCTGCAAGTGCCTCATCCTTGACTTTCTCAGAAAAGTTGATTACGTCGTCAACAATTTCTTGGGGAACGGGTTCATCAAGATTAAGAGGCATGAGCTTTGCCTTGGTGTATTCTGCGACCTTGACCCAATCGTCGACCTTCAAGAACAAAACCGTGAGCTAGAGGCAACAAAGAAATCCGGCATATCCCATACCTGAGAACCCCAAAGCCAGTGAGTCGCGTACTCGGCGAAGTTCTTCATGTCGACTGTGAATGCTGATCTGGGCAAAGAGTACTTGGGAAGAGCGTGTCCGATAACGATGGTCCATAAGAATCCGACACGAGGACCAAGCATTGGGTGCATGAAGGTAAGATACAGGAACTAAAGTTCAAAGACGCAATAAGTATATGGGACTTTCGGAGAAGACATATCACTACTCACTTGATTCATGAGGTGCAGCGACGGTACGGCACCATCACAGTAATCATCATACCTCTTCCATACTGCGAGGCGTTCTTCCTCCGACTTAGCATTGAGGCTGGCCAATGTCAGATCAGCAGCAAATGTCGAGGACGCCATTCCAGCGTTAATTCCAGGACTCAGAAGGGGGTTCGTGAAACCGATGCCATCGCCAATAGTGACCCATCCGGGACCAGAAACGACTTGCGACTGGTAGGAGAGTTGCTTACGAATGTACCATGAAGTTCCTGGGCCTACGTATATCGAAACATGAGTCAGACAACGGATGCAAAGGAAGCTAAATCAGAGCTAACATACCGTGATAGTCGGGCAGCAGGGCGAAGTGGCGCATAACGTCGCCGAGCTTCTTGTATTTCTTCGTGATGAAGTTGAATCGACGTTCACCTTCAGATGAACCGTAGCTAGCTAGGTCTGCGGGATAGGTGGTATCATCTCGAGTAGCATATCCAATACTCCAAATCCACTTCGTCTTGCAATCGAACATCTCAGCTAATTCGTACGTCTATGCTCGATATTAACACCTTGACTGGGAGCGTAGACAAATGAAAACTGACTGAAGGCATTTCATCATGGGGAGTTCCAAGTTCGGCGTGGTCAAGAACGTAGTTGATCATGTCGAGCAGGTTGGCCATTGGTGATCCATGCCAAGAGAGCATACGGATGAGATACATCCAGCCTTCAGGGAAGCATATGTGACTAGTGTGGCCACCTTCAAAGCCTTCAAGTTCCTAAAATCGGGAATGTCATGTCGGTTCGGTGAAATGGAAAAATGGTTCAAACTAACATCCGGAATAGCATCCTCGTTCAAAGCCTCGAAGTATCCAAAGAAGGCGTCGGTATTGAAGTTTTCAAATCGTTTAACACGGGCCGCTTTGCTGGCTAATTGACGGAAACGACCAGTTCCATCGACGACGAGGGGTGATTTCGACACGACCGATTTGGTCTTGTCAGATTGGCGGACGATAGGGACGCTGTCTCCATCTTTGGAGAGAACAGTGTTTTGGATATCGGCAGCATGACCGTGCCAGACATTTACGCCAAGGCGCTGTGCGAAGACGGTGAACACAAGCTCAGACATAGATCGTTGGAGCTGGTATCCTGGGGCAAGGAACTGGATGATTTGGAAGATATTTCAGTATTAACTAAAGTAAAGCAATACTGGTGGGTTGGCTTACAGGTGGTGGTCCGTTGTTGCAGAACGCAGTATAGGTATCAGGGTTCTCGCGATCCAGATAAAAGAACTCGAGTCCGTTGTGCAGACCGAAGAAACGCAAAAGGTACTTCGGGAAGTGGTTAGTCCAGATGCTGAACTCAGCCTGCGAATACAACTCACCTCAGCCGCCATTCCTGCAGATTTAGTCCACTGAGCGAAATGAGGAAGGGTTGACTCGCCAATCTAAGGTCCTGTTAGAAATCATCACACGAATACTAGTCTCAAACTCACCTTCCACTGAGGTTTCGGGGCCTTTTCGAAGACGGAAATCTTCAAATTAGCTTCGGGATGAACCTTGCGAGCATGGATAGCATAGATGAGTCCGTGAACACCCCCTCCGACGATGGTAACGTCGCTTTCCGCAGCGGGCTCAGTTTGAACATTTCCAGAATTCAGGATTTCCGCTGCGAAGATGGAGTGGGTAAACAAAGGTTGATGAACGTGCGAAACAAGCGATAATTACTTTCGGACATGTTCGGGTTCGCCGCAGCCCTGTCACGGAAGGTTGTTTTCGGTAGAATGAACATACTTGTAGATGAGGATTGTGTAGTAGCAATGTATCCAGGAGAAGACTGCCTTCAGATGAAAGTGGATGCCCTCTGGTACTCGTCTCCAATGGTATTTATACCCATTTTCTTTCCTGTTGAAAGTTGAGATGTCCCCAACTTGCCAACAATACTGTTATTCAGTTACATTGCAGTTACTATCGGAGGCAGATTACTTACGCCGGAACATTCTGCCGTCTGAGGGTCGCGTCAGCCTGAGGTCGGTTTGTTTTGACAGTTAATGCATAGCTGTCCGTTGATAGCGCTGCATATATTCAACATTTGTATAGCCTCAAAAAATTGGAGGCCCAAGGGAGAACTTCAGTCAGGTGCAAGATAAATTTGTATATCAATAACAAAAACTGGCAGACGCATACACCTACGCTTTACATCTCCATTTAGTAGAGCATCAAAGAAATCTGGGGGATCAGCAGCGCATGGTGAATTTTTTTGTCTAATCTTCAAAACAGAGTACGCCTATTTTGAATTGAAGGCAGTCCGAAAGAAGTTGGGAATCGTCCGAGTTCTTCGACGGTAGCTTAAGGAACTTGACTCAACAAATTACCTGAGGTGTCGGAGCAGAAAGTATGCTTCACACTCTCGCAGATGCGGATGCAGATCGAGGACATGAAACTTGCAAAGCCGTAACTCTCGGGAAGGCCTCGGCCTGAACGATCAGTTGATGCTGATATGTTCAAAAAGTGAGGATCGGGACGAAGCAGGCCTTACATGTACCGTCAACATACTAGGTACCGGCGTGCAGGAGCGGGAGTGTTGTGCAAAGTCGAGACCTCGAGTTCGGCCAATTGGCCACTGTGTACCCTATCCAAGGCCCAGTCCCCGATTGCCGGTTATGACAACGTGAGGCAAGGAACTTAAGACGTGGAAGTTCTTGAACATCACTGATGGGCGGGAACAACTCAGAGACTATATCGGTGAAATTCGTGGTCTGATAAAACTTGTGAAATTCACAGGCGTAACTCGAAAGAAGAAGATATACATGATGGAACCAAATCCTGCCGCCTGAATATCTTGATACATCCCCATTGAGAGATTTGGAAGAGACCAGCAAACTTATGTACTAGCCCCTCGGAAATATGGATCACCGACATATGCTCATTACTGGACGATCCGTTGTATGTTCAAGGATAAGATACCCGTACTTGAGAGGGATCAAAAAAACTGAAATAAAACGCAATGCCTTCGAGAAAGAGTTGCAGGAGGGAGAGCACATTAACATTAAGGGAAATTCCTGAGAATTGCCTACCCATTATCGAGTCGTATTCTAAGCAGGCTAGTCAGCGCATATACTCCGAGGTTCAGCGCTCAACGGCAGAACGGGATTCAATTCAGATTCAATATTGTTGACTATCACCATTCCGAGGTACCAGGGTCGCGACTCAAATCGCCAATTCGACGATTCACAGGAGAATTCCTCCGGCTTCCTTGTATGGAACTGGAATCAAAGAGGATGCAAATAACTGCTGGGCGCTGATCAAACGAGGATACTATATCAGTGAAGGAGGTTCTGGAACGACGCGCATACATAATATGAACGCGAGGAGACCCTCCTCACCGAAGAGGAACTTTGAATGATGAGCCGGAATTTCTTTGACCATCCATATCGCGCTGCTCCGACTTCCGACTTCTTCCGACCTCACAAATTCATCACAGTGATGAATACATGCAATAGAATCATGGTCTCTAAAGAGTTTACCTTCTAGCCTCGCGACCTTGCGGACGAAAGCGTAAGCACCACCGCGATGATATTACGAACGGCCTTCTTTGCGGAAGACCCCGGAAAAAGTGCGCAGGGCCTAAATTTACAGGAGGCCCAGACGAGTCAACTCGTCGGTCGGTAGATCTGATGAGGAAGTATTATCCTATCCTATCGATGTGCATGCGCATGCGTATGTTCTAGCCACAGTGGCGCGCCAAGAATCAAGAACACAAACTCTAAATGAACTCAATTTTAGTCTGTTCCTGATAGGTATTGAATGTGTCGTGAAGGGAACTTGTCTTGTCAACAGATAAACGTACGCGTTCCGTCGACTTCCATTCCATCAGGCTCACCGAGGTACAAGCAGGTGCTGAAGGAAGTTCTCGGGACCGTCAGAATCCTTCATCTCGCATCTCAAGCAACGCCTGGAATGCACAATTAATCCCGGCCACCGCCTGCCAAACTGTTCAGAAAGCGAAGTGATGAAAAATCCAGATCCTTACCCATCTCTACCAGAACTCTGAGTCTTAGCAGCTCCCTTCCCGTCGTACATTCGAAGCAACGTGACCGTATTATTCATCGAAGCGTGATGCGTATCCCGCTGAACGGTGAATACAGAACACCCCGTATCGTCGCTCGTCACGTTAATGCTGAATATTTGAATACTCGCGTTAGTTAATGCAGCCATCGATCATATTCATCCACATTTTCAACACACATTCCTCCACTATATTTACCCCACTCCCGAAAACGTTCCCAGACCAGACCAGACTGGGCAACTCTTGGAATTACGGCGATCTAGAAATTCACCCACTGTTATGATCTAGTCTCCATGTTCTTTGTTGCAGCGATTGCACAGAAGAGATTGCAAGTTTCTTTGTTTTCAATATTTCGGATTGCGGGACGAACACCCCCCAGGATGCATGTAATCTGCGGGGTATCCTACTTGACTGATACATACACCGTAACGTTTGGTCGAAAACTTGGCGAGATATAAGCCAGACTTTGGTTTTGATTCTGGGAAACACGTAACCCGTGAGTGATTACAAGCTCAATTGCGAAACTTCATCTGACAGGCGGGAAGGGAGGCAGATGGTAAAGCCTGGAAATAAGGCCCAACAGGACGTTGCAAACATCTTCGCAGCGCCCTGACGAACTTTGGAGCGTGTGATTGAAACCGAGTCTCATCAAGTGTAGTTGCGTTGCTGTCAATTTCTTCGGGTTGTTTTTCTTTGAGTCTAGACCTTTATTCATCACAGTGGGGTCGACCGAGTTGGCATTATTGAGGAACACTGGTACTGGTACACGTTGGACAGACAGATTGGTCCGGGAAAGCGAGACAGAGGGTACCTGTACAGGAGGCAACGAGGGAGGAAAGAAACGTCGTATTCGATGAATTGCGGGGGGAGGAAGGAGATGATGGGATCGTGATGGAAAATATGAGCCCGACAGCCAAGGATCGTCTGGGGTAAAATGTCCGAAGATGTCTGGGAATATCAGGAAATGGATGATCAACAGTTTCGAGGTGGGTAGATCCACATCATGAAGCTTGTTTTTGTGGTTCTCGTTTTCGACAATGACAGAACCTGCCTCCACCAATGCGATTGCTCAAGTACTCATAAACTCAAACCATACATCATCGAATTTAGATGAAGAATGATCAGGACAGGAGAATGCGGTCCCAACTGACCTCAGTTTCGGTCTAAGTCTGTCTGCGTACAGCCCCCGACTACAAAATAAACCCACCAATCCTCACCGTCCTATCCAACATGAGGCCGATGAATAGCAGTAAATGACTCATTTGCCCATTACTGCCTTGGGCACCGGTGGTGTCGGAAAGGTGAAAGGTATACAAATTTTCTTCTAGCTTCAGTTGTTTCGGCAAATCTTGAGGCAGATCCAAAGATTTGTTAAGAAGGAGAAGGCAGCCAGACTACTCAGGAAAGGGGATGGCTCGAAAAATTTCACGGTCATGTGCAATTAGTGATGCAGTCGCGTGACGCGAGACACGACTTGACAGAGGATCTGCTTAGCTTCGTTCTCAATTGCGACTTCTCTAGCTCCCTATCACTGTTTGCTTGCTTCAATTACGCCTTACCTGATTCTTGATTGTCACGAACTGTCTGTTTAAACTTTATAAGATTTCTATGAACGCATTCCAATTTCCCCTTGTGGTCCCGGACCTGCCCCGGGTTTACCGAAAGCCAAAAAAACAAAAAAAAACCGAAGGCAAGAGAAGAGAATGGATTTTGGACAGATAAAAAGCGCTCAATATACGGCTTGGAGACATCTCGTGTAATTCACCGTGTATGTACCATACTTAGCCACTTAACCGGCGCCATCTTCCCTTGTCTCCTTTTGTTTCCTTATAATTAATTAAGCTCTTATGGTCCTCCGAACTCCCTTTTTACTTATGGACTTGATACGCACTTGGGGTGAGTTTCACTTACGTAGGGTGACCTAATGAGTACTAGGTAGCAGAGCGTTGGTCCCCTGCCGGACACAGCAAGTCGAAGATATAGATATAGCCTGGATATACATAGCAAAGGCGAGGAAAAAAATTTTTGCAACCCTTGGGTATTCCATGCACGTATGAGCAGGTCGTTCGTGTGCTAACCCAAATTTCGGTGACATCCGAGTTACCGTTCGTGGGTTCATACATACTACATAGCACATTTATCTTGTCCACTAACTCCTTCAAGTTAACGACTTGTAACTCCCGCAGTTCATCATCAGTATCTTCAGAACTACGAGAACTTTGCCCCTAGTCGCGGATTGTCTTTGGGATTTGATTGGAGGGTGGATGCGTGCTGAGTTATGTACGTTTAGACTCTTTATAAACTAGTTCTTCTAGTTCTTTTAATTTGGTTACACACCAACTTTTAATTGACTTCTCTCTCTATTGGTTTTATTGACCTCTATACATTCAGACTGCATAGGACTACATGTACCCCATTGAGACTTCGGTTAGATGGATCCGAGGCATCCCGGGCCCGGGTTGCAGAAAAAGAAAGAAAGAAAGAGTAAGTACATACATAGTTATGGGAATACAAGTTCGCCGTTTACTGTGAATCCAGTCTTTCCGCGCCCCGAAGTTCTCCTTGAAGGAGGTCCCCCTTGCACCTTCCAGGCAGTTCTAGACGCGTTTCCCTGCATCTCCTTGCTTTTCCGACCTTGACTCACTGCCAGCGGAGTTCAAATATAAGTACCAATGATACTCCCCCTTGTCCTTGTCATGCTCCTGTTATTTCCCGTCCTCAGCTATCAACTTTGATCCAACCGCGACCCTGAGATCGGAGAGACGACCTCAGAGTCTCCCTTTGTTATTTTACAGTGTCAAGGGTTGGCGTTGACGCGTTGAAAGCTGAGTTTGGAATGTCATGATATATACACCATGCAATCATATGGCCATGTGCCTTCGATGGGGTTTGTCTAGTCTTCGTTTGGGCTGGTCTGGTCTGCACATATGCACACATATTCTTTTTTTCAATGACAGACAGACCCACACAGTCACCTGGACCCCCGCAGTCCGAGGCATTTTTTTTGCATCGATGAATCGAGGGTAACTTTGAGTCTTGTGTGGTTATGAGCTCCTGACCCCGGGTTTGATTCAATGAAGACGACCCAGAAAAAACTGTAAGAAAGAGAAAAAACAAGGCTCGAGGCTTCGTCATCGAAAAGTCTGAACATAAGTACACTGTGCACTGACACCCTTGCAGGTTGCCTTGCCATGATCGTATGGTCCTTTCTTCCTCAATATTATACTAAGCGCGCGGCGGAAATGGTGGTGTTTTGAAACCAATCGAAACTTAGTAGCTTAATGAGCAGGGGGTGATCGAAATGAGAAACCACCGGATTTGTATGAAAGCTGGGGATATAAGGAAGAAAGGGTTCAAAATTACCGCGACACGGCGGGATAAGGTATGCCAAGAAAGGAAGGAGCAAGCGCCAGGTATCGGCGTGAGACCTTCGCCTCTGGTCTTGGTGAAGCTTTGAAGGCCCGTCTCTACCTTCAACTGCAGTTAACAGTCAGTGTCTGCATACACATGTGGTTTCTTGTGGTTTATTTTGGCCTCTTGTCTCCTTCTGTGTGTTCATGTCCCAGCTGGGCTCACTGGAAAACAAGGTTTGTGTCTCTTAAGGTACTATGAAAAAATTGCTCGAGAACGGCTGAGTAAGAACTTTTGCTAGTACCCTGCTGAGAAACGAGGAGATATACATATACTACACGCCCACATTTACATTTTCATACACACCATTGTCTAGTTATACCAATACACCGAAAATCATCACCTCCGCCGAGTTCTCTCTAGTTTTTCCAGGTCTGCAATTGTTTCCTGTTTCCTGTCTCTGTCTGTGGAGTCTCTCTGACATTTCCTCCCCTCTCGCCCTCTCGCGTTTCTTTACGTCTAGTAGTAGTACATGATTGTCTATGGTTGTTCATAAGTAACTCCTGGTCGTCCTGCTGGAGCGTTGGTGTTGAGCCTCTCGTAAGAAGTGTATGTGGATGGGAAATCCGGACTCAATGAGCCCAGAACAATTTCGGGAGGGAGTCCAAGTTCAAGCCGATTCCACCTTACACTCTGAATCCTAACACATCCCCCTAACACCCTCCATCCCCCCAACCAACCTCCTGCACACCTCTAATCGGATTTTGCGGGTCTCGTCGGCAGAGGTGTTGGTCCCCGTTGCTGTTGCACGGTCCCACCATTTTGGGGGCGGGAGTTGGGTTTGCGTTGTTGATTTAGGAGGAGTGAGGGGAGTGGGGAGAGTGACATCTGATTCGTCAAATGGGGTTATTGGGGTAGGTGGAGTAGTTGGGGTACCAGGTGAGGATGGATAATCGGAAGAGTTAGTGTCAGTGTCGCTGGAATTCGAGGAAATCGGAGAGGTGGAGTTGGAGTTGGAGTTGAAGGAACTCGGAGTATCAATTCCAGATGAGGATGAGGATGAGGATGAAGGTTCCGCATGCCATATCGAACTTGGATCAATGTCAACCCAATCTCTCCACCCACCCCGATAGAACTCCCTCAGCTTCGCCTCGCTCCCGCGCTGGGTCTTGTCGATGAGCGGGCGCGCGTGGTGTGTCCATGAGGGTGGGGGGTTGGAGTGGGAGAATCGCGGTGGGAGAGATGGAGAGGGAGGTCGAGGAGTTGGTGATAGCGTTGAAGGCGACATCGGAGGTGTGGAAGGAGGTGTGAGCGGAGCATCCATAGCCGTACTCGTAGGCTCCGCATCCACCTCGACCTCCCACGGATGTACAGACACCCCATTCGTCGCGAACACGATTGCTGGGGGGACGGTTATGCGGCCGTGTTTGAAGCAGATCCGGGAGACGGCGATGGTGTGGAGCTTGACTCCGTTGGGAGCGTCTGATTCGTCCGTTGGTAACGTGGATGAGGAGGATTTGGAGGAAGAGTTGGAGGAGGATGCCGGGGGTGATGGGGACGAGGAGGACGATGGTGCCGGTGATGGCGGTGATAATGATTGGACGAAGGGAGTCGGAGGCTGGATGAGTATACGCGGGATGTTTGTATTCCTGGGTTTCGAAGTTTTGGAGTTCGAATTTGTGTTCGTTCTCTTTGAGTTGGCGACGGTAACGAATCGACAAACGATGTAACACTATAAATACATTAGACGAAATGAAATTGAATTCGGAGGGGATTAGATAAAGATGAGAACTTGAATATCGATTGATTTCAATCAAAGCAATCGTTGTAAACTCACCCATTTCTCATCCCACGCACCGATGCTGAGGCGGATTTGGTATTTGGAGAAGAGGGGAAGTTCGTTGATGAAATGGAAGTGGGTTGCTGGATGAATGGATATGGATGAATGGAAGGAAGCAAGACAGAGAGAGAGAAATAAATCGAGTCCGAGTCAGATATACATCTTAACAGCTTGAATAAAAGAACTTTTCAAGACGTACAAGACAACGCCACATGTCCGCCCACACGTAGAAACTGAGGAAACAACTCTAATGAGGCTTTGGTACGTGCGAAATCCAGGATCTGGGAATAGGAAATTAGTTGGGATTGGAGTGACCTTTTAAGGACCAGCACTACACCCAAACGCGGAAATAGGGATTGTCGAAACGCACTTTTGGATAACTGGAATTACTCATGTGCATGTTGAAGTCGCTGTCGTCGGGACCTACGTGAAAATGAACAAGTAGGCGTTAGTACAAACGATGAGCGCCAAGTTGCAAGGGAGAAATAAACGCCGAGTGTAAGGTAACAGCAACAAAAACGCGGGGGGAGGTAAAGTAGCCAAAGCACGGACAAAAGAACTATTAATTATCACTCACCGACCCACGTATCGTACCTCCCCTCCCACTCAAACGGATGCGCACCCACCGGCGTCACTGATTCGAGCCATGTTTCCATTTCAGAGAGACGGAGGTGGGTAAGCGAATTGGAGCGGGTGAAGGGTTCCACGCCGAACGATTTCAAGACGTCCGTCCTCGGCAGCGCTCTGAGGTACCTCCCTACATACCTCCCCCACGCACACGCCCATGCAACGCCATATGTTGTGCGGACTTTCATGACGCACCACAGGACGCGGAAGGTCCATGTGAAGGGGAGGGAGCGCGCGTTGAGGAGGAGGAGAAAGGGAAGGAGGAGTGGTGCAAGTGGAGTTTGAGTGATCGAGGTGAACAGGAGAAGGGAGTTGGATAAAGGGAAAGGTGTATTGAGAATACTACTGTGGATGATACGGAGGATGTTGAGGGATTGGAGAATCCGAGTGAGGGATTTTGTGTAGGTGTATGGGAGTGATAAGGATCTGGGTGGACGTAGACGATTGGGTTTTGGGGTTAGTAGTAGGCTTCGAATAGAGCGAGAGGACATTGTGGGGAGAGACAGAGAGATAGAAAGAGAGGATTGAGGATATACTTCTACCCAGGGTGAAACTGTGCCGTTCAAGTTCTGGGGAAGGATGATTATTAACGGATGGGGTTTGAATTTTGGGATGTTGGGGTAGGACTGAGGTATATTATCTGGATCGTGATCCTATTCCATTCTGTTGGGGTTGAATTCCGGATCCCAGTCCGATGATGGTCTCCTCTCATCCCCATCGACGGAGCGTCCATATATCATGAGCGTGTCCAACCTCATTGATAGATCAGCCACACACTCCAACCCAAGTCAAAGTCACGCCGCCGCTGGCGCACCCTAATCCTCACATCGAGGTTCAAGTTGAGTGACACTTACACGCGAAAGAAAAGAAAAAAAAAGAAGTTTCTCTGATATTCGTGAATAAATTGTAGTATAACACCCAGTGGGCACTTTGAGCGCAGAGAGAGAGATGGAGTGAAGTTTGAGAGGATTTTGGTTTCGACTAGAAGAAGTGGCGGGAGGAAGTGAAAAACGTTGGCGGTAGTCTCGAGCCGCGGTGCCCCCCGAGCACCTGTTTTTGCGGCCCCAATTCCAGTGTATGTACCATATTGTAGTCCTGAGGCGAATCGATTACCACATTCTCACAATACATAAGGCTAACAGCTGACAGACAGCCTACAGGTGGAATGCTTATTGAAAACACATGTAACACCACATAGCTAACTCACGATCCATTTCTAATCGCTCCAAACACATCAATATCCAATATCACTTCATCCATTCCCATATTGAAGACGAGTCCATTACCACCATCTGGTGTTCTTCTCTTGATATGATTGCTGATATTTTCACTAAATCCTTACCTACAGATTTACACTACAAACACTCCCTTTCGCTCGGTCTTGTACCACTACCTACTGTTACTTGACCACTTCATTCATCGGTGGGGGTGTGTTGGGAGACTTCTTCCCTTTAGGCCAATTCTTTCCATTACATGTGACTCATACTACTTAGTTTGTATTTTGCACGGCGCTTTCCCTCAGCTGTTTAGACCCTACTTGGTTCTTCACTGAGGCTCATTTGTTCTTTGTCTAGGTTTGACCACCAAGAGGGGCAAAGCGCCAGACTAACTAATAGGGGCTGTACATTTAGTACTGTCAGGGTGAGGAATAAGACAATAAAACTAGACTAGGTCAAAAGGGAATGTGTAGCAAGAAAGAACAATAAGATAAAGATTACAATAAGTCCAAGAGCTTTGGAAAGCCAACACCGGCGGGAGGCACCAAGCATGGTCTTGACAGTATCCCCCTCTTAGGCTTGAGCCCTCAAAAGCCAACATCACTGAAGATTGATCTCATCAACAAAATATTAGTTGTTGAAAATTTAACTTTGAATATTCCTGTGGGCCGCTGGTATAATTGATTAAATCTCATATTTTGTTTTTGAAGCATATAAAAGGCCCAGGGTTTTTCCACTGTGGACCTGCTTTTCTCCAAAAAATTTCCTAAATCCTCTAGCATGATGACTAGCCATACAATTACCACCACTACAACCTTCTCTTCCAATGCTGCAGCCGGCCCGTCCTCGGAATCTCACTCTAATCTGCCCCCTGCCAATCCCAATGCTTTGGAGGATGAAGAACAAGAGTTGGCAAGGATCATGAAGGATGCAGAGGAAAAGATGAAAGCAGTAAAGGAGAGGAAAGCGGCTGAGGAGGCCAAGAAGAAGGAGGCTGAGGAGGCTGCAAGGAAGGCAGCAGAGGAGGACAGGAAGAAGAAGCAAGTGACCACTCAGGCCAAGGCGGCCAGGAGGAAGGCTACACAGGAGGTGCGGGACAGGGCCAAATGGGCTCAACAGCAGGAAGAAGAGGTCATTGACAGGAGTGTCACAAAGCGTCAGAGACGGGGTGACTAAGCGGAGCAGCAGGGCAAGCGGTAGAGCGGAACAACGGAGCAAGCGGTATAGGCGGAGCGACTGATCAGAGCGTGGACAGACTGGTCCCAAGATAATGACAGAGATA